>JAHWFP010234895.1:94098-130486 GCA_023313725.1 Lithobius niger
TCTGCTGTCACTAATCTTCCTATCTGCTGATATGCTGATTTTTGCACGTTCATAAGTGGGATCTTCCTATCCTGGCAGTATTGAATGGTAATGGCCTCCAACGCACGGAGGTGTGCATATCAGCAGATAGGAAGATTAGTGACAGCAGAACTGAATCAAAAACTGACGAAAAGCTGGGAAAAATTCTTACCTTCATTCAGCAACAGCTCCAGTATTAATGAGGGAGCCAACTCAGACAGTGAGCTAGGGAGCTGACCGAGTTCCAAGGCTCACTGGGAAAGGATAGGGAAATTTGAATGTAGTGGACTTGGCGAAGTTTGTTGTTGGTGATGGTGGTTGTTGTGCAAGTCTCATGACTCTTGCCTGAAGAAGTCTATCAGAAGATAGTCGAAAATTTGCAAGTTTGAATTGTGGAACTTGGAAGAATTTTGGTTTTGCGTAAGTGACAGTCTTTGATATAACTACACAATTTTGAAAAAAATCACCAAACTGACCGGCGCCGCATGCAATTCATCAATCGCCATTTTCGAAACTCTGTACAAATTTGTAATTACTTTTATTTCTTTTCCAGGCATAAAGCTAACCAGCTTAGTGTTGTTTTAGGAGGTATTTAACCTCACATACATGTATTTGAAAACCCAACACTTGATGTTTTTATTTTAACGAAGGCCAAGTTTATCATGAAAACTTCGACTGTAATTTTTATTATTAGCGGCTGCAATAATATTTCACTAATGTTCATGCATTCTAGCATTCAGGGAATAAGCTAGGAAAAACTAGTTCTCTGAACACTACTGATCCCGGCTAGCTTTTCTTACGAATTTTTACGGACTTTTATTTTTTATATTTTTATTTTTGCCATCTCCAAAACACTTCGACCGTAGTAACGTTCCTTCTATTAAAATATCACGTTTGTAAAAACATTTGAGCTAAACACTTCCCCCCCCCCTTCCTTCAATAGTTGCGATGCATAACATCGTAGTTTAAAACAAAAAAAAGTATAGGCCTATTCACGTTGTTGTGCGAGTTCCAAACTCAAGCTAAGGCCTCTATTGCCACCAAGGCGGCAATTCCCTTTGCTCCAATGCAAGTCCCAATTCCCTTCCAACCAGATCACTGCATTCAATTCCCCCTCCACTCAGCAGCGCAGCTCCCTCGTCCGTCCGCGCTTTCACTCCCTCATGCTCGAGTGACAGCTTGGCCGGCCTGCCTCAGTCCCTCCCTCTCCAGAGGTTCTCTACCCACTCCACCCCCACCAGCTCTCCTACAGGGACGCGGTTTCCCTCCTCCTTGCTGCCAGGCAGCTGGTATAAAACAGCCAAGCAAGGCTGCATCCACAGCATAGCTCATCTATTCCAGTCAGACGTTACTACGGCGGCCGGAGCAGAGATGTCCCCAGTTCGAGTTTTGCCATGCCGGGCAAGGTAGTAGTTTACATAACTAGGTTTAGCTTTAATTTAATTTTCGGAACTTTATTTCCAAATTTTAACTTAAAGATTTAAACTTAACTTTTGACTTTGGAATCGTGATTATGGGTAGTTAACACCATCGGCATTTTCTGGTGTCCCCTCCCATAACTTAAGGGTTTAAGGTCCCCTTTCTAAAAACCAGCTTTCTTTCTGTTTGTATTACATAGCGTAACCAAACATGTAATTTTAGATCACCAAGATCTCGTAGCATAATTACAGAAGCACAGACTTCGATGGTAGGGCCCTGATTTTGCTAGCTTGATTCAATGTGAAAGAGTAGATTTGATCTTGTGCAAGATGCCTTGAAACAATCTTAAATTAGACTAAGATTGAAATTTGTAAGATTGCATTTTCTAACTTACAGGAGTTGAGGTAACTCCACAAACTTTTTCTATTCGAAATTGTAGTGTGAATTTTATATTGTAAATTCGTTGCCGATAATTTTCTGTAAATTAATTTTGTGCTTTCACGTAAAGTTATTTGTCGACTAGTTGCCAACGTAAAGTGTTTTTCTTTCCCCCTGTTTATTAAAAACAAGAGTCTTAAACTCAGTTTGCTTTTAGAGATATTTAATTTGCTAGTGTTTTATCTAAAAACAAACCATTTTTATTTAAAGCCTAAGGTTAGCAATTAAACCACCCACCTGGTAGCAGTGAACCAACGATTAGATAGTGCTGAACTTTAGATAGTTCATAGACGCTCTATTCCTAACCGTGCATAGTGACTGCTATGCTAGTTTTTCTCCGCAAAAGTAAAAACGGCCACCCGAAGTACTTCTAACTTTCCCGATACCACACCAGATGTCGGTGCAGAACAGTAGGCACCTCAAGGACCTGTGAGCACCGCTACAGCTACGAGTCGCTAATATTAAGCTTGGAACATCAGGAGGAGACGCTAACCACCAAGATCGTTAAAGCAAAATTAATGTTAGAGGAGAAGAGAAAAGCCAGGGCAGTAGAACCCAAAATTGAAGAAAAAGAAGAAGTAAAAGCTCTTATAACTAAAAATAAGATGAATTCAAACCAAAATAAGAAGAAGGTGGATGAAAATCCAAAAAGTGGCTAGTGAGAAGAACACCGCTAGAGGGAAACGTCCCGTTAAGTGCTTTTGCTGTGGTAAAATGGGTCACATAGCCAAATGGTGCCCATCCAAATCCCAAGATGAGGAAGATGAAGATCAGAAGCCGAAAACCACAGAAAAAGCAAAATCAACGAAAATTCTTGCAAAAGATAAGGTTTTCCGAGCAGCTAAAACCACAACCCCAGACGAAAACACATGGTATCTTGACAGCGCAGCGAGGGAACATATGACTTCCTGTAGAGAGAAGCTCGCCAACTTAGTGGACAGGAAATCAAGTGTGGAAGTAGTCAACAAAGAAACCATGAAAGTTGAAGGAGCCGGGGATGTTGTGATACAATTAGCTGACAAACATGGAGATTGTAGCCTTACCTTAGCAAAAGTACTGTATGTCCCTGAGCTAGACGGGAACATAATTTCAGTCAGTAGGTTCGAAGAGTTAGGCTACCAACTCTCTATCCAAGATGGAAAAGCAACAGTGTTTGATCATGACGGATCGATCATCCTCACATCTCAACGAGAAAACAGACTTTACCGTGTAGACGAGGCTAAGGAAACTGCTGTAAACGCGGTCTCGTATCAGACACTCGTGGTGAGGACACCTCAACACCATCGAAGAAAAAACCTGAGGGCAGCTTTCTTCCACACCAGAAGAAAAATCGTCTATATGGCGATTCCACTTTAAAACATGTAAATAATGTATATTTTTTTAGGCATAAAGCCGAAACACTTTTCAGCTTAGTTGTGTTGAAGATGTTAAAAACACACGATATTTTTTATTTCTAACAGGTGACGACTTTGCTTATTTATGAAAAATGTCCGATGTTCAAACCAGTTTAAAAATCTAACCTAAACTGCGATATAGCCCTTTAAAAACTAGCTGGACCATTTAATCTTTTATTTGTGCACTTAATGCATTTTGGTAAATTTAACTTCTTGCCATGAACCCTACCGGAGCTCCCATGTTTATGTTTGTCTATTTTTACGGACCCAGTGTATGATTTTATGTTTATTTTTTTTAGCGTCTCCATCCAAACTCCGACCATAGTCAACCTCTAAAAACGTAAACAAACTAGCTTTCCCTCGTTGTAAACTTGCATTGTATATAGCAGTTTCATTCCCAAAGTCGAATAATAATTTTGTGCATTACACTTCGTCCCCCCCCCTCCTTCAATAGTTGCGATGCCTAACATCGTAGTTTATTTTAATAGGCCTAAAAATCACGTTGTTATGAGTTGAAAACTCACTTGCACTTTCAAAGCCAGGCCTCTAAGTTCCAAATCGGCAATTCCCTTTGTCAATTCGAATCCATCCAACCAAAACACTGCTTCAATTCCGTCAGCCAGTCAGAGCGCTCAAGCTACCCCGGTCGTCTGCGCTGTCATGGCCGACTTCCGGTAATGACAGCGCGGCCGATTTTGGTCTGTCTCTCCTCCTCCAAGCGTCCCCCTCTTCCCCACTCACCCCCTCCGTCGCTCTCCTACAGGTCCGCGCTAACCCTCTACCTGCCTGCCAAGCAGAAGGCATAAAAACCCAGACGCAGTAGAGTATAGTTAGCACAGCTCAAGGATTCTCAAAGCTAGAGGTCACTACGCCGGTCGGGAGTGGAGATGCCGCGGTCCGATTGTTGCCATGCCGGGCAAAGGTGGTGGTTCGTATCGTACTTAGTTTAGCTTTAAAAGTTTAATTTTTGGACTTACATTCAAAATTTATAGTTTAAACTTAACTTAACCTCGTAGCTTTAGAAAGTAAATTTATGGTGCGTCAAGCCAAACGGCATTTCGAACGTTGGCGGCCGTAATTTAAGGGTTCACGGTCCCTTACTAAAAACCAGCTTTTTCATGTTTTTTTAAACGCAGTTTAAAGTAAACAAAGGACGGTTTGATCTTCGTGGGGTTTCCATCGATTAAACGCTCGGATCCACTTTATAGGTAGCCGCGGCTCTATAATGTAAGGAGTTGACTTATCAACAGCAACTCTGGGAGGTTTAATGCTTTGCAGTATACACGTAGAAACAAAACTGTAAAAACAGGTCTACTATCAGCCGAGGCTGTTTATAATTTAGAGGGCTCTTTTGCGAAATCCCCTTGTGCCTATACAAATAACTTTTTCTATTTGAAAATGTTTTAACTGAACATCGTGTTTGTTCTAGTGTTGAATTTTATTGTAAATTTCCCGTGTTATTTATAAACTAATTCAGTTGTAAATTTGCCAAATGTAAATGTAAAGAGCGTTTTGATTTTTAACATGTTTGTTCAAAAATAAAACCAGGAGTTTAAAACCCAGTTGGTTTACTCGTCTGTCGTTCGCTAGAAGTAAGAAATTAAGACAATTCTCTTAAACTTAGCTTAGCTAGCCTAATTTTCCCACCTTGGTGGCAGCGTTACCGCTTATTATTACAGTTAGCCTACAATATTAGGACATGTGTAGCTCCATTCCCTACGCCGGGACTGTAGCTGTTGTGCTTGTTTGAAACAAAAAGTACCCAAAAGTAATAGTAAGAAGATCTAGTTACACCAGGCGAGCGGCGATGTTACAAGCACCTACCCCGTCGTAGCATCCGCCGTTACACTGCATGTGTCGCGAAGGTTAAAGCTGACGAGCTATGGCACCAAAGATTGGGGCACCTTCACAAAGCAGCAGTGAATAAAATGAAAAAGACGAATAAACTCTTTGTAGGAATTAACTTAGAAGAGAAAGACGACGACGATCACCCCTGCGAAACGTGCATTAAAGGGAAACTTCAAAGGACGCCATTTCCTACAACTAAGAAGAAAAGAACAAAGCAAGTTCTAGAGAACCATTCACTCAGATGTCGTGGGAAAAATTAGCCTAACGTCAAAACGAGGAGCAATCTATCTCGTTTCATTTATAGACGACTATACGAGGTATGCCAAAGTCTACACTATCAAGACTAAAGATGAAGTGCTTGAGAAATTTCACGAATATCGCCTAGAAGTTGAAAATATTCATGAGGTTAAAATCAAGACACTACAATCTGATAATGGAGGCGAGTGTAGGAGCAAAGCTTTTGATACCTACCTCAAGGAGCACTGTATAACACGTCAACATACCGTACCAGGAAACCCTGAGCAAAATGGCACCGCCGAAAGATTTAATAGGACATTACTTGACATGACGATATCCCTATTAATCCAGTCAAAATTGCCAAACCATCAGTGAGCAGAAGCAGCTCACACCGCATGCCATATCAGGAACTTTTGTCCATCCAGAGCTTTAGACAGCCAAAGTCCCTCAACACTTTGGAACCAGGAGGATGAAGATGTACGCCACTTGCGAGTATTTGGCTGCAGGGCATGGGCAGTCATCGGAAGACACCTACCACGCCACAAGCTGGACCCACAATCCATCGAGACCGTTTTCATAGGCTACCCAGAAGGAGTGAAGGGCTACAAATTATGGGACTTTAACAAAGACAAAGCCGAGATGTGAAATTTGAAGAAGACGTCTTCCCATTTCATAAAAAGTCCACAAATGAACCTGTCACCAAGAAAGCAGACTTGGAGCTGTTCACCTGTACGCCCGAAGCCGATGAAACCGAAACAGAAGTGATGAAGACGAACCATCACAGCAGGAGTAGATACTAGATGAAGCACCCACATTAACCCAAACTGCAAATGAAGACGAGCAAATTCAGCAGTGGGAGCTGATAGATGAACCACCAGCACAAATACCAACTGCTGAAGAAAATTTCCTAGAAATTGACGAGGAGAGGTACGACTTGGATCGTACCACCCAACCACTTGAGGAAGCCGAGGCAACAGTTCACAGGTCAATGAGATAAGCCGCCAAGCGAGACTTCCAAATGAAGTACAACACAGCGATTGCAACTCCAGCAGGACGAGATGAGCCAAGAACTTTAGAAGTAGAAATGAAGCAAGCAGTCTGCATTAAAGACTTGGCCTTGTGAGGATACACGATACACTAGTCTGAGAAAGAAAGAAAAGACTACTGCCCCGACTGGGACTCGAGGATCTAAGACTTCCAAATGAAGTACAACACAGCGATTGCAAATCCAGCAGGACGAGATGAGCCAAGAACTTTAGAAGAAGAAATGAAGCAAGCAGTCTGCATTAAAGACTGGCCTTGTGAGGATACACGATACACTAGTCTGAGAAAGAAAGAAAAGACTACTGCCCCGACTGGTACTCGAGGAAAAGACTACTACCGCGACTGGGACTCGAACCCAAGACATCCCGGGATGTCCTGGGTTCGAGTCCCAGTCGGGGCAGTAGTTTTTTCTTTCTTTCTCAGACTAGTGTATCGTGTATCCTCACAAGGCCAGTCTTTAATGCAGACTGCTTGCTTCATTTACCCTTTACCTTGTGATTTATTTCTTTATTTTAGGAGAAGCTCTAAAGGGGTCAGAATGAGTGGAAGAAAGCTATGGAGGAGGAGCTGAACAACCTCCAAGGCAGCCAAACGTGGGAATTGGTACCAAGGTCAAAAGGAAGGACGGTTATTACATCCAAATGGGTATTTAAGAAGAAATACAACCAAGACGGAGAATTTGAACGCTACAGAGCGAGACTCGTCGCCCGTGGATTCATGTAAGTTGAAGGGATTGACTACCGAGAAACCTTTTCGCCGGTAATCAAGCTCAAGACGGTGAGAACCTTAATTGCAACTGCAGTAGAACTTAGTTGGGAAATACACCAAATGGACATAACCGCAGCCTACCTTAACGACACCCTCAACGAAGAAACCTACATGGAACAGCCACATCCTTTCGTAGGAATTGGTAAAGAAGACCATGTATGCAAACTTAAGAGCATATACGGGCTCCATCAATCTGGCCGCGAGTGGAACGCCTGTATAGACAAATTCCTAAAAGAAATCGGACTAGAAGAATCCATAGCCGATCCATGCGTCTATTTTAACATGGAGCAAGGACTAATTGTAGGCATTTATGTTGACGACAATTTCATACTTGTACGAAACAAAGAAGTCCTTAAGCATTCAAGCAAAAACTCCTAGGCAGATTCAAAGCGAGATATCTTGGAGAAGACAAAGTTGGAGAAGCCCAAGAAATACTCTCGATGAAGATTGAACGTCAGCCAGATGGATCTATCTACTTGAGTCAAACTGCTTATGCCGAAGAAATCCTAGAAACCTACGGGATGACTGATGCAAGGCCGACATCAACACCCTTAGATCCTGGAGTAAAATATACGAAGAACTGCAACGAGGAAAATGAAGATTATTCCAGCAGTGAACTTTTTCCCTACAGAGAGGCTATAGGTAGCCTACTGTACCTTGCAAATGGAACAAGACCGGATCTGGCCCATGCGACGGCATAGATGAGTCAGTTTTGCGAAAAACCAACTAAAGAACATTGGCAAGGAGTGAAACACATCTTACGATACCTCCAGAAGATGAAGAATATGAAAATTCACTACCGCAAAACCAATGAAAAGACGCAGTTTTACTCTGATGCAGACTGGGCGTCGGATGTAACAGACAAGAAATCCTACAGTGGATACGCCTGCATCATGGCTGGAGCAGCATTTTCTTGGAGAAGCAAGAAACAAGAGGCTACTGCCCTATCGACTGTCGAGGCAGAATATCTTGCAATGGGGCATGTTGCGAAGGAAGCCCTATAGATTAAAAACTTTCTAACTGAAGTAGGCCTAGAAAAGTGCATCGAGAAGCCGATACCCATCCACGTAGACAATCAAGGTGCAATCTGTCTCGCGAAGAACAAAGTGACTTTAGAGAGAAGTAAATCATATTGATTTGAAGCATCACTTCCTCAGAGACCTTGTAACAAAACGAGAAGTGAACTTTGTGTACAAGCCGTCAGCTGAAAATGTTGCTGACATCATGACGAAGAGCCTCCCCAAGAAGAGAGCCAGTGAGCATCTGAAATCTATTGGATTGAAGATAGTCTAAACGACGTGTGTTTATGAACTGTTCATGAACTGTTGTTTTTTTTGTGTGAGTTTTTTTTTCATAAAATGAAGGACTATTTTCATGGACTGTTTTAAATGGACTCATTATGTGTTGTGTGCATAGAGACCAACAAGGGGGAGTGTTGTTAATTGTAAATTAGGCTAGTGTTGGCCTCTGTATTCTTATTGTTACGTACGGAGCCCAACCTATCGGCTCTTTAGCGTATGTTGAGGCCGCTAGATGGCGCTACGATATTTTTAAAATAAACGGCCTCTTCTCTCCGAGGCTACGCCGCCATGTTTAATGCATCAAGGTAGTTTGCCTCCCGTTATTTTCCCCAGTTTTAGTGTTGAAAAGCCATTTAACTTGACCCTGCAAAGTGAAATAACACATCTAGCTCGGCAATGTTGGATGGCGATTGATCCGAAGGCATGGAGTTTAACATGGGCTGAATTGCACTACGAAAATCTATTGTGGCATGTGCTCTGTGTGGTAGGAGACAAGGGGGCAAATCGTACACTAAACCTTCCATCGCATCGTATGATGGATTTTAAGATACCCTCATGCCACACCAATTTACGTATTGTTTACACTTGGAAGCATGTGCAGAAATTGCACTACGGAAATCTTTGGTTGCGTTCAGTTGTTCGTCGACTCGAGTGCTAATTTCACACTTGGTCTCAGCAACACGCTTGGTCTGATGAAATCGACGTTGATTAGGTCTAAAATTTGGTCGAAGAAAGGCATGCACGGCAGATTGTGCTGTATGCGTTTCGACTTTTTTTTGTAGAACGAATTGCGGCGTGTCATAAAACTATTAATTTACTGAAAAAGACTAAGGCAAAGTTGAAGGGTGAAATTGAAGAAGATTTGGGCTCCGAATTGTTTGGAAAGGTGGTGGCACAAATTCACAAAAATGTCGATCGCAAGGAAAGTTTGTGTTGAACTTCAGTCCTTTTCCATTGCCTTCATTCATGTGATTTTCCCCATTGCTAGTTTACCTTTCGAAACACCGATGTCTATGGCTTGGGGTGAAACGAAGGTGTTTAATTTATCCAGAGCACGCCAGTGCTCCGATGTCACATGTTGTTCCACATGTTGTTCCACTGTTACAGTGGAACATTGAACCTCTGATAACTTGGTGTCTGTCAGATGGTGACCTAAACAGGTGTAGTTTATGTTTAAAGACTTGCTATGAAAAAATACATCAAATGCATCCCACTGCTCTTTGTCCATGAGGGTGCAAGTGCTCTTAGACAGTGAGCCTGCTCCTCATATGGCGTTTCTGCTTCACAAACTTGAAAGATATTGCTGGAGCGAATTTATTATTCCGTTGTTATGTCTGTCTGGAGAACGGTGAAGTGGAGTGCACAAATTTCACCTTTAGTCGTTTTGTCATTGGTAGGTTTGATTTGTCGATTCACGACATGATGCACACATGAACTCTGGAACTTTTCTCCTGTTTGGGTGTTTACAAGGTGCGAGAGCCTTGATAAAAGCGTTACTGGCAATACTAGGAAATTCACTCATCGCAAAATGGATTTAAAACTTTTTTTAAATCACACTTTCAAAACTGGAGACGAAGTCAACTCGCGTATCTGCGAATTTTCGATAACTGAGCAGTTATTTCATCAGGCACAATAAGGGTGGTTCTACGTGAAGTTGTCACTTGTGAGCTCCACAATGGCCGCCTTCAATTCCATGTCAATATGTTGGCCCTACCTAGATAACCCTTTAATTACCTAATGGGCTGACCCATTAACTGTATAGAGTATTTATTATATCACATGACTTCCTGTTGTAGTAATATTTAACCCTTTGAGCCCTAAAAGCCGAATCATCGGCTTTCCATCCTATGCACGTGAGCCCTAAGAGCCGATCATTCGGCTTCGTGACGCTCCACTCGATTGTGACGTCATAAGGACGGGAACCAATAAGAATCGTCGTTGGTATGAGGGTTTGGTCTGTTGTTTACTGAATACTGCAGTTTCATTGGCTGTTTAGACAACCAAGCAGGTTTGAACAGCCAATTGTAGGCAGCCTCTCAAACCGCTCGTTCGTAGCAGCGGGCAGCAACAAAGATCGCTTCACTGCCTGACGCGCTATAGAGCAATGGCGGCCGTCGATACGGACTCTGACAATGAAAGTTTTTTAGGGTTCAACGAGGATGAAATTCGTGAATCTCGAGAGAGATTACAGGCAAGAAATGAAATGTTGAGTGATTCAGATAGTAGTTTGTTGATATCTTCGAGTGAATCAGGTGAATCCTCTTCAGACAGCGAGGTTAGTGACCATTCCAATTCCAGCGAAAATCAAGATGGCGGCGCCAAGTGGAGTCACGTTAGCGATGAACGGGAAACTAAACGCCCATCTCGGCATCAGTTTCGAGAGATCCCCGGACCTCAAAATGTGCCTCGCCGTTGTGTTTCGCCATTGGATTTCTTTATGTTGATGTTTAATATTGAAATTTTGAACATTTTTTGCCAGGAATCCAACCGATATTACCGACAAACTGACGATAAATATAGGAAAGATGTGGCCGATAAAAAAAAACCGCCGTCAGCTACATACGAACGACTAAGAAAGTGGTGGCTAGCTACAGAACTGATGAATATTGATCGATTGAAAGCTTTTTTTGGATTGATGCTGAACATGTGCCTTGTCTGGAAACCTAGAATGAGGGATTATTGGAATAATACAGATCGATGGCAGAGAACTCCAGGATTTTGTGAAGTTATGGCCCGTGATAAATTTATGTTCTGCCTGCGTTTTTTACATATTAGTGGCAATAGCAAAACACCTGATAAAGACGATCCAAATTATGATTATTTTTACAAAGTGCGACCTCTGATTCACCACCTGAAAGAGTGTTTTCGTACTTTTACATCCCTGATAAATACATTAGTATTGACGAAAGTTTAGTGGGGTTGAAAAATCGAACAAAAGTTATCCAATATATTCCGAACAAAAAACATCACAGGTGGGGTGTAAAGCTGTGGGTTCTTTGCGAATCTGCAACTGGCTATGTCTTTCGTTTTCGTGAATATTCCGGAAAAAATGGAGGCATATTGAAATCAGCCTTTGGTCAAGGGTATGACGTTGTAATGGAGTTGCTTGTTGGTCTTTTCAGTAAAGGTTATGTGTTAGTTGTGGACAATTTTTATACGTCGATGGTTCTGGCTGCCAATTTGTACAAACAAGGTATATATTTGGTAGGAACTTTGCGCAAAAATAGAAAGGGAATTCCCACAGAAATACTTTCTACCAAACTAAAGCCAGAAACAGCCATTTACTACCGTTCCAATGAAGTGTTGTGCTCAGCAAATAGAGAAAAAAAATCTAAACCTAAGCCTATACTCACATTATCAACATATAACATTGCTAAAGATGTTGAAGTTAGACGTAAAGGGAAAATAATCAAAGTGCCTGAAGCTATTGATACCTACAATAAACATATGGGAGGTGTAGATTTAGCAGATCAGAAAGTGTATAATTATGAAGATGAAAGGCGTTCATACAAATGGTACCGTAAAGTTTTCATGAATTTACTTTACCGAAGTTTGCTGAACGCATACATAATTTATGTGCAAACACTGACTCAAAGAAAAACCATGAACGCGCTGGAACCTAATTTCAATGAACGTTCGTACATCCCTCTAACACGTGAAAAGTTTTTGAAATCTGTGATCAGTGGCCTAATTGGAGAATTCAGGGACACTCAATCTTCTAAGATAACACACCTTAGACCTTGCATAATTGGTAAACTACCTGTTGTTCAAACTAAAACCAATAAAATGCGGCAAAAAGAAATGGATTGTGGAAAATGTTCAAAACCCAAAAAAAGGAAAAGATCAACATACTTCTGCAAAGCCTGTTCAGTTGGTGTCTGTCCACAATGTTTTGACAAACATTCAAAAAAAAAAAAAAAACTCTGAACAGTTTTGAGTGACTTATAGGCCTATGCCTAAATTTCTGTATTGCCGCATGTGTATAGGCTAACAAATTATTTTTTTTCTGCTCAACTGTGCGAGATAAAAACTTGAAATTTTGAATGCAGTTGCAATAAACACAGTAGTTTCTTGCCATAATATTTGAATTGGAAAATATTTATTATTTTAGGATGTCCAAGCAATGCATTTATGGAACATGATATTCAAATTTTTTTTTTTTAACAATTTTTTTCACTGCTAAGACATTTTTTTTTTTTAAATAGTCAGCACAGTTTTCAAGCCTGGAATTTCTAGTTTTTAAAAATGTATACACTTTTATGTCTGCTGCAAATACTTTAGAAGTAATTCCTGTTTGAAGTGTACAGTGCGACACAACTAAGCGAACTCCAGTTTTGGCCTAGTGCTGTGCATGACTCTCACACTAAATCTTAGGGTCCAGAGGGTTAAGGAGGAGTAAACAGGAAGCCAGCTGTCTTATCAGTTAGTCCATGTCAGTTAGTACCATTGGTGCCCACGCTGGGCTTAGGTGTGTTCATGACAAGGAAATCACAGTTGGCGACGAGCCCGGTACCTTTGGTAATCTTTAAAAACTTAAGCTTAAACTGATAGGTCTTCAACCACATCTTTGCTCCATATGTGTGGTAAGTTGCAAATTTTTTTCATTTTGGCAATGAAAATTAGTGCTCTGAATTTCTATCAGAGTTTAAACTTTTTCAAACAGTGTTATTTTGTCGTGGTAGTGAATAGTGGTACGAAAATGATAATAGTTAAATTTAGTACCTTATCAACTAAAACCGAAGTGGGTAATTGGATTTATTATGGTTAATTTTACCTTGGCAGTGTTCTAGAGCGACGCACTGGCATGTCCGCACAGGAAATATTACAAACCTGAAGATTCGAAAAATTCGCTGCTAAATTAACCCTTGTAAATTCGATTGTGCCATTGCCCATATTCGGGCTGGTGTGTGCCGGTGTAAAATTTAACACCGTAGGTTTATGTTTAAACTTAGTGAAATCTGGTCTGTGCTGAGGCTTAGGCCAGAAGTGTTGTTTGGTAAAACGTTGCAATATGGTGAACGTAAAACATTTTTTCAAAGCCTAGTCCCTTTAAATATTAACTTGTAGGCAGTTAATTTATACAACTAGGTAGGCTACAGTCAAGCTTGATTTATTTCTGTGTTTAAATAAGTGACCGGTAGTCGTGAGTGCTCCAGTTTAATCCTTGCATGTTAAACAGGATTGTAATTAAATTTAATTTAAATAATTCAGTGGTGAACGCAAGCGTTAACGAAGCTAGTTCTAAGTTAAATTTAAATTTTGAATCTAGTAATAGTGAAGACGACGTCAACATGGGTTCGTCTAAAACAGCTGGTTTATTTTCGGAATTCGATTGCGAGTCCGATACATGGGAGAAATACTCTAACCGAATTAGTTATTATTTTAAACCTAAAAAAATACCAGCAACCAAGCAAGTAGATTTTCTAATGACATCTGTAGGCCAGAATTGATAGGATTTTGATTATCATCTCACCTGATTTGCCCGACTTATTAACATTTGATGAACTCGTTGATAAGGTTTTAGACAACATCGAGCCAGTGCCCTCCGTGGTATCTGAGCGCGTTAAATTCTTTAGGTGGTCGCACAAATCAGATGAGAGTATCGGGGAATATTTAGCTGCATTAAAGCTAATGACGAAGTATTGTGACTTCGCTAAAATTAAAGATATTAACAGCGAAATGATCAGGGATCGCCTAATTTGGGGGATCCAATCAGAAGTCATTCAACGCGAGTTGTTGAAGCAGACTCTGGATTTAAAGGCTACAACATCCTTAGCTTTATCCTTAGAATCTGCTGAAACATACCAAAGCGTTTTGAGAAGCCATTCTAGAGCTGTTAATTACGTAGCTAAAAAATCGAGCAAAACAACAAGTAGGCCTAAATCCACTAAGGATTTTATTTGCTATTGTTGCGGCAAAAACGGCCACGTGAAAACACGTTGTAAATATCGCGACTATACATGTGGCAGATGCCACACTGTCGGCCATTTAAAAGCCGTGTGCCGAAAAGCTATTCATTCGAATAGAACTTCAAAAACACTCGACCACCCTGAAGCAAGTTCTAGCACAAATTTTAAAGCTAGGCCGAAGTCTAAACAAAAGTATAGCTATAAAAAGCGCGTCGTCAAACTCGAACGCGATAGCTCAAGCGATAGTGAAGAAATTCAGGATGTTGAAGCCGAAAATTCAGAGTCTAGTTCTGGGTCTGATGGCGATTCAGACAACGACTATCTAGTACTGAAAAATAATACTCTTGGACTGAGTCAGGCTGCGGACCAGATTTCAATTCCCCTACAAACAATTAAGATAATAGTAGTAGTTAATTCTATGAAAATCCATAAATGGAAATTGCCAGTCTGTCTAAATGGTGTCAAGTTAGAAATGGAACTCGATTCCGGGGCAGACGCATCCATTATCCCTATTGAGTAGCATTAAAAATATATTGTGGGCTGTCCTTTAAAACTCAGTCCGTATTCTATACACTCATACACAGACGGAATTGAGAACACGATTTACACTGTAAGTCTGAAGGTTGAAGTCAAAGGTCAAATTGAACATTTGGATGCATTAGTTTCCAAATTGTATAAACCTGCATTAATGGGAAAGGATTGGCTTTCTATTTTTCGGGTTGACTACCATCATTTTATGACCTACTAACTAAAGTTAAACCTAAGAAAAGTGTAAAGAAAATTAAAACTAGTATTACACCAGTTGACACTTCCGAAATAGTGAAGGGTTTCCCGGAGCTATTTTCTGAAGGCATGGGTAAATTTAACAACTTTAAAGCTAAAATTCATTTAAAACCTGATGCAAAGCCTGTGTACTGTCGTGCAAGACCAGTTCCATTAGCACTCAAAGAAAAGGTTAACCAAGAAATTCGTAGATTGGTTGGCCTTGGAATTCTAGAGCCTGTGGAAACCTCCAGGTGGTCTACGCCCATAGTCACAGTTCACAAACCGGATGGCCAAATCCGGGTGATACGTGATTATAAAACCACAGTGAACCCCCAACTGGAATTCGACCACTATCCGGTTCCCACGGCCGCAGAATTATTCAGTGAATTAGCAGGCAGTGACACTTTTTCCCTTATCGATCTTAAGGATGCACTTCTGCAAATTGAACTCGACAAAGAGTCACAAGAAGCTTTGACAATAAATACACCCCTGGGTTTGTTTAGATGGCTTCGCGTACCCCTGGGCCTAGCGTCCAGCCCTGGAATTTTCCAGAGGGTAATGACTCAAGTCACCAGTAAAATCCCCAAATGTCTCCCGTATTACGATACATCCTGGTGAGCGGGAAGGGGGGTGAGCATGACGAATCGTTAAATAAACTGTTAAATGCTTTACAAGATGTAGGAGCCAAACTTAAGATCGAGAAGTGCAAACTGTCGCGGCGTGAATTAAAATATTTAGGCCACATGACATATGCAGAAGGCCTGCATACACTCCCTGAGGTTATCGAAGCAGTCACAAACGCTCCTAACCCAACATGTATTCAAGACCTACAGAGCTTTTTGGGTTTTGTAAACCATTACTCAAAATATCTACCAAATCTCGCTCATATTCTGTCACCAGTAACACGTTTATTAAGCCCAAGTGTGAAGTGGGTTGGGGGGGGGGGGGGAGGGCAGAATGTGACCGAGCCGTGAGTAAAGTAAAAGAATTATTTCTTATATCGAAAGTTCTGGTTCATTACGATCAGAAATTAAAGCTCAAACTCGTTTGTGACGGCTTACCCTACGGAGTCAGCGCATGCCTCATGCATGTCATTAAAAACGGCGAATCGCGGCCGATAGCTTTCGCTTCGCGTAAGCTAACTCAAGCCGAAATGGGCTACTCGCATTTTGATCGAGAAGCTCTCAGCGTGGCTTGGAGAGTGAAGCGGTTTCATGAATAGGTTTATGGTCAGCGATTCATACTGCAGTCTGATCAGAAGGCTTTAGTTTGGATTTTTGGCCCTAAAAAAGGAATACCACAGATGGCAGCCGCCAGGGTTCAGCGTTGGGCAGTAATGCTTAATGCTTAATATTACGAATTAGAACACATTCCCGGTAAACTTAACTTTACGGCAGAAACATTATCGCGACTTCCCCTCCCAAACACCGAGGAATTCAAAAAGGCAGAGGAGCAGTATAATATTCTTGCTTTAGAAACTACTTCTAATCTTCCAGTTTTAAACGAGACACTCGTTCTTGAAAGTAAACGTGATAAAATCCTTTCAAAAGTTTATCGTTATGTGAACCATGGCTGGCCTGAGAAATGAGAAATTTCCGATCTGTTACCGTACTTCACACGTTGTCCTGAAAACTTGGTCGAAAACGAAACGTTATATTGGCGGTATAGAGTCCTGGTGCCGACGGCCTTGCGGAGACAAATCTTGAAAGATCTACACAGTGCTCACTTAGGCATAGTTAAATTGAAAAGTTTAGCTAGACAAAAAGTCTGGTGGCCTAAGATTGACTCTGACATTGAAAATAAAGTCAAATCATGCCAAAATTGTCAAACGTCTGGGCCAAAGCACACGTGGGAATATCCACTTAAGCCGAATAATCGTATGCACGCTGATTTTCTTGGCCCGATGGACAATTACATGTTTTTCATTCTAGTAGACGCACATTCAAAAATTCCATTTGTGCATAAAATGAAGTCAACAACGTCCGCGCGAGTCATTGACGTTTTAAACAATCATATAGCTCTACATGGTTTAATGGACAGCTTAGTTACGGACAATGCTGCCCAATTTATGTCCTCTTAATTCCAAAATTGGTTAAAATCCAATAGGATCAGGCACATGACCGGGACAAGTTTTGCGCCTTGGAACACGGCCTGGCCGAGGTCTATGTCCGTAATTTCAAGAGAGTCTACAAGGCTGCTCGGCGACAGGGATCTACTATTCAAGAGAGTATAAATTCTTACTTGTTATCAGCACGAATCACTATCTCCGTTACCACGCAAGCAACACCCGGAAAATTATATTTTAACCAAGAATTAAAGTCTCGGCTGGATTTATTGTTCCCTGACCCTATTGCAGCCGTTCGCCGTAAACAATTAAAACAAGTACAGAGCACCCACCATCGTGAGTTGAAAACGTATCGAATAGGTGATAAGGTTTGGTATCGTGACTTTAGTACTACTAATGATAAACTATGGTCAGTTGGTATCGGTTAACCAAATAGGTAGTAATCAATCCTATACTATCGTTGATACTAACGGTAATACGATTCGCAAACATCGCGAACAGCTAAGGTTACATACCGCTGAAAAGGAATATCCAGAACAGCCACCAAACGCACTTATTCCGACGGCGAAAAGCAGTAATTCCTCTGTGAATATTAATGAGCAACATCACGCTATTTTCAAACGCATGTCTTTTGGCGGTAAGAAACGTGAAAAGCCAAGTTCCGCTGACGTAGTTCCTGAGCGTCAATCACTCGGCCAATCCAGAAAGTCGATTTCTATCGTCGAGGGCTCAGATCCACCAATCCAACAGCTTGAAAATTCACCTGAGAAGTTGCCTCGCAAGTCACCAGGTGGCAGGAAATCTCCAGCGAAATCACCACACACACAAAGTGGATGAGTCTGCTAACGTAATTAACCAATCACCTTTGGCTAGTACCAGCGCCCCTGTAAGGGCTTTTTGGCCAAAACCCTTTTGGAGAGGATACCGGGACTCCAGCTGTCAAAAAAACCTCCGGGAAACCTTGTTTCAACGAACTCTAGTTTTTTTTCTCAAGTCTTGGCGCCCCCCGCCCTTGACTTGTCCGACCTCCAACTTCAAACCATTGTATCTACAGGAGTTACCATCCGAATTGGCCCATCATAGACTTTCTTAATAGCCACAACTTTATTCTTCCATCCTGCGAAAACAGAACTCAAAATTTTCTTCTGGTTCTCCAGCTACAAGCTTAAGAAAAAGTCATCAAACTGCGCCGCGACGCACACACTTCCGGTCATCGTAACTCCAACCAGTTTGTACATTTGTAATGATTTCTTTTCGATTTTTATAGGCATAAAGCCGACCTATTTTAGATTAGTTATAAAATAGGAGGAGCTTCCTTTGCAAAGGTACTTAACCTCCTAAATAGGATGTGAACTTGTCAAATGTGATATTTTTTATTTTGATTTGTAGCGCTCACAATTTTTATGAAAAATTTCCATGATAACTAAGTTCTGCCACTGCAAAGATAAAGCCCCACCTTAAATGCGTTTTAGCATTTTTTCACTACGTTAATTATATACTCTTTTACTATTTTTACGTGCCCCTTGACCACAACCATGGTGCTCAACTTAAAAAGATTTTTACGGCAATTTTACCGGACGCCATCTTTTGTTTTTGCTTGTAAATATGGATACGAAAATCACCGAGGGTGACCACCCACATATCCCAATGCTTTTATAAAAGAATCTTCCTTCTAGTAAAACCATCCAGTAATAAGATCTGTTTTCTACAACCATTGAATTGATATTCTGTGCAAACACTTCGTCCCCCCCCCTCCTTCAATAGTTGCGATACCTAATATCGTAGTTCGGACTGTTGCGTTTCCATCAACTCACCAAACCCTTCCAGAACTCTAAACCCTCAACGGCTCCAACAGTCCGAAATCCAGCCACTCAGAGCTCCTAAGCTCCGGCCAATCAGCGCCAACCCACTTGTCTCTACCTTTTAAAGGCCCATCCAGATCGTTACACCTCCCCACCTCCCTCTAAAGCCCTCACGTAGTACAGCTCGTTTTGGGACTCGAACAAAATTTCCCTCTCCCAAGCCTGCCTGCCTCGATTGCCACCAAATCGTGCAGTCGTCGCAGACATCCGCCCCCTCCCTCACTCATATATACCACCAGCCCTGCAAACCCAAAGCTAGCACAGCTCACAGATCTCAGACTAAGAGGTGGTCACGCCGATCGGGACCGGAACGATGCCGTCCGATAGTTGCCATGCCGGGGACTATGGTTGTGGTTCGTATTTTCGCGTAGTTTATAGTTGAAAGTTTTACTTTAGGCCCCTAAACCTAAATTACTAGTTCAAATTTAACTTAACCTCTAGTTTGAAAATTTATGTTTTAACTTAGTCCATCGGCAGTTTCTGAACTTAGTTAATCATAAACATCAGGGTGGTTCCCTTCCTAAAAACCAATTTTATCTTACTTATTTTAAAGAATTTAATTTAAGTGAAAGTCCTGCTTAAATTGCTAGTGCTCCCGTTAAGCCGATCTAGTTCAGATTTAACTGGGAGTTTTAGTTGAGTTTGTGCGCAAACAACATACTGTAGGCCTATTGTAACTTGCGGCTGCTTTTACTCTAGGAGGTTGAAAAATACCTGAGTGAACTTTCTTGATGTGAAAGGTAACTGTTTTCTTAAACGCCAAAGTTCGTTTGTTGAATTTATAAATGTAAATTCGTTGTGCTTTAATTTCCAAAGCTTTCAGTTGAAAAAACTCGTGTGAAAATGTAAAGTGTTTTTTTTTATATTTTGTCTAACTGCATAAATAAAACCAAGCGTTTTAAACGTCAGTTGTTTTTATCTAGTTATTAATTGTACAGTTAAAATATTACGTAAACCCTCTTTTATTCTTAACTCCGGATTTTCTGCAATTAATGTCACTCCACCTGGTGGCAGCGCGTACCGTGTAAAATTAGTACTTGTTAGCCTATTTAATTTGATAGGATATTTTCGCTCCGTTCCCTACATCGGGCCTTAGCCACGACTGTGCTTTGATAAACCAACAAATCACCGAAAGTATTATTTTAATCAAGACGGAAGTCTACCTGATGTCGGGGATGTTACAAGCACCTCAGCCGTCGTAGCATCCGCCGTTACACCCCTCTCGAAGGAAATTCGAAGCCAGAAAGGTCACAACCTTCATTGGTTGTTACGTCACCATCCGCTAAACAATCACCACCGAAGCCAGGTCAAGCTAACAAAAAGGCGAAACCGAATCCCAATAAACGTAAAGTTGGGCTATCACTAACACAGGTTGATATTGCTGCGCAACTTCAAAATGCTCAACATCGTTCAAAGAAACTGCGTAGAGCTCCTGACAAGCTCAATTTGTAGATTTTTTGCAAAAACTTACCAGTTGGCAACAACTTCTCCGTTCTTTTTTTGTTGTAATCTGTTGCACGTGAATTAAACGATAATTCTTTTTAAACAGTAGCGAGTAACGCTAAAACGTTTTGTCCCCTAGTTATTCGTGCAGAGAATCAGTTCTGTTTATTTTTAAAATGTCCACCTTTAAAATTAAGTAAAAATGTAGTGTATTGTTGTGTGAAAAATTGATTTCACGTTTTAATCCTTTTTGTATCTTTTTTGTATTTTCATGTGAATTCTTCACTCATCGGAACAAAAAATTGTTTGGAGCCACAATTTATACTCCAGTGAAGCCTAACCAAAAGCATCATTGGCACCGATCTCTTGGATGCCAGATGTCTTTTTACACGCAACGGTGTAGCGTTTTAGCAGCAGAAATGGTTGCTGGATACAAGAAATTAACAAAAAAAAAAGGCTACAAGAAACAACAACGAATTAATTTATTTTTGATTGTAATTACAAAAGAAAAATTGCTCCATAGTAAATTTTAAACTGATAATTTTTCAGTCAGTTTCAAAAAAATGTCAATTTACTTAAAACCGAAATTTTTTTTTACATCTTGTGTTTTTTGATTTTGTAAACAGCTTTCAAAAAGTGTTTAGTTTTTCTCGAAAGCGAAAACTTATGTATCTTTCTTTAAAAATAGGTAGGGACTAAAAAAATACATCTTGCCTTCGTAATCATGGTTTTATTTCCAGCTTGGCTTAGATTATTTTTTTTCCGCTCTCTGTATTGTGGAGTGTCTACTTGTGAGCCCCACAATGGCCGCCTTCATTTCTTGTCAATATGTTTGCCCTACCTAGATAACCCTTTAATTACCTAATAGGCTGACCCATTCACTGCATAGAGTATTTATTATATCACATGACTTCCTGTTGTATTAATATTTAAGGAGGAGTAAACAGGAAGCCAGCTGTCTTATCAGCTGTAGCCTACACTCTGGTAGTCCGTGTCAGTTATTACCATTGGTGCCCACGCTGGGCTTAGGTGTGGCCATGACAAGGACATCACACTCTGGCTACATCTTTTTTGTTTACATCGTCTGGTTTCAAGTTCGAAGACGCACGCGAGCGTGGCCTCTGGTATTTACTGGGCCAATCTACCACATTGTCGTCGATCTTCCACTCTTTCAGCAACAAAGCGTTGAGTTCACGGTTTACTAGGATAAGGATTAGGGTTGGCCGGGCCTTGAAGATTCATAAAGGGGACCTTGTGTGCCGAATAATGTTGTACTGCAATCGATTCAAGATACCGAAGGTGATTGTCTCTAGCACTATTCAAGCACACCAGTGCCTTCATGTTTCCCCAGTCAATCTCGTGCTTTGGCTCATGCAAGCAGAGGATGTAAACAAAAAAAAAAATAGCCAGAGTTCAGAAAACCACCCTTACAGTACCTGATGAAGATAACTCCTCAGTTATCGAAAATTCGCAGATACGTGAGTGTCTCCAGTTTTGAAAGTGTGCATTTAAAAAAGTTTTAAATATATTTTACAAGGAGAGCCTTGATGTTTCGGATGTGTGTCACACAGTTCGTAGAACTGAGCACCAGAGAGGTGTCATGGAAAAAGATTTCTTCTCCAAGTTTAGAGAAGTGATAGTGGTCATCTTCTCTGGAAAAGGAGTTGACTCATTGTGTTATGCAGTAGAAAGAAGAGTCACCAGGAAGACAAGCTCTTGTCAGACTGTCGGATTCAATAGGGTGGACAAAGTGGATCTGTAATGGCGGATGTTACGACGGAGTAGGTGCTTGTAACATCGCCGGTCGCCTGGTGTAACTGGATCAGTCTTAATATCACTCTGGTTTACGTTTGGTCCTTTTTAGTTAAAAACAGCACAACTGCTACAGTCCCGGTGTAGAGAATGGAGCTACTATGTCCTAATAATGTAGGCTAACTAGTGATCATAAGCGGTAACGCTGCCACCAAGGTGGGAAATAGGCTAGCTAAGTTAAATTTGAAGAGATTTATCTTAATACTAACTTCTAGCGAACAACGAACGAATAAACCGACGGACGTTTAAAACTCCAGGTTTTTATTTTAAAACAAACATGTTGAAAAGATCGCACTTTACATTTGGTATATTTACACCTTAGTTTAGGTTAAATGACAAGGGGGGAATTTACATTAAATTCAAACAAGAACAAGAATTATGTTCAACAAACAATTTCAAAATAGAAACGGTGATTTTAGGCAACGGGGATTTCACAAAAGAGCCCTCTAAATTACGAAGTCTCGACTGTGTAGTAATAGTAGACCTACCTACAGTTATGTTTGATTAGGTACTCCCACTAAATCAAACCGTACCCATCAGAATATCACGTTAGAACAGGGATGTACGCTCCATAAAGTACTGTGCTTCTGCAAATCTAACTGACCCGACGGCCTTTGTTTACATTAAAGTTGCATTAATGAAACTGAGAAAAAAAAGCTGGTTTTTAGTAAGGGACCGTGAACCCTTAAGTTATGGCCGTTAACGTCCGAAAATGCCGTTTGGCTTAACGCACAATAAAGTTACTGTCAAAGCTACGAGGTTAAGTTAAAATTAAACTATAAATTTTGACGTGTGAGTCCAAAAAATAAACTTTCAATCTAAACTAAGTCATTCGAACCAACTACCTTTGCACGGCATGGCAACAATCGGACCACGGCATCCACTCCCGACAATCCAATCCACTCCCGACCGGCGTAGCGACCTCTAGCTTTGAGAATCCTAAGCTGTGCTAACGAAATTCTCCTGGGTCTGGGTATTTATGCCTTCTGCCTGGCCGGCAGGTAGAGGGAAGGCGCGGGCCTGTAGGAGAGCGATGGAGGGGGGTGTGGGGTAGAGGTGGACACGTCGAGGAGGAGAGACTGACCAAAAACGGCCGAGCTGTCACTACCGGAAGTTGGCATGACGGCGCGGACGGGCATGGTAGATGAGCGCTCTGAGTGGATGGGAAATTGAATGTAGTGTTTTGGTTGGACGGGAATTGCGGAGGCTGCATTGACAAAGGGAATTGCCGACTTGGGAGCGTTAGAGGCCTGGCTTTGTAAGTGCAAGCAGTTTTAAACTCATAACAATGTGAATTTAGGCCTATAAAAATAAACTACGATGTTATGCATCGCAACTATTGAAGGAAGGGGGGGGAAGGAGAAACGAAGTGTTAGCTCAGAATTATTATTTGACTTTGGGAATAAACTGCTATTTACAAGGCATGATTTTATCGAAGGAAAGCTAGTTTGTTTTCGTTTTTAGAGGTTTGCTACGGTCGGAGTTTGGGTGGAGAGGCTATAAAACATATAGACATGAAATGAACACTGGGTCCGTAAAAATAAACAAACATAAAAAGTTGAGCTCCGGTAGGGTTCATGGCAAGAATTTAAGTTTACCAAAGTGCAATAAGTGCAAAAATCAAAAGATTAAATATACCAGCTTAGTTTCAAATATGCTGCAACGCATTTAGGTTAGTTTTTAGTTGTTTGCAGAAGCAGACAAGTGATTTTAACGTCGGACATTTTTCATAAATAAAAGTAACTCGTCACCCGTTTTTAAGAATAAAAAATATTGTGTGTTTGACATGTACCGTATTTACCCAGTTAGAGGCGCCTACCCAGTTAGAAGCGCTCCCCCCCCATACGAAATGTTGGCACTTTTTATTATTTTTGTCCCATTTATAAGCGCCTACATAAAATAGGCAAAATTAAAAAAAGAAAGAAATAAAAAATCGGGCCTGCGGGTTATACAGGAGTTTTTTGGCACGTTAAATAAAAAAAAGGCCCGTTTCTCTATAAGTCTAACGTGCACCTACCGAACTCGGCAGCAACAGTGATACAAATCACGTGAAAACCAAGTTAAAAATCATAATTTTTCCACTTTTCGCCATGCATATCTTGTAATAATTCATGAAATCTTGTAGCTCGTTTCAAGATTTCAGTTGTTGTAACTGTTAACATCGTAATTCCAAATAAACTTTAAATTAATAGCACCAATTTCGTTCGAGTTTGAGGGTCGCGTCTTTCTTCCTCCATGATCGCATCCATCGTTGATCGCTTACTCCGTTCTGGTGCAATTTCCTGTTCCTGCACAGATGATGATGATGATGAGAAAAGAGTGCGTGGAGCATGTAACCGATAAGCTGCTGTAGCGTGCGCTATAGTAATAGCGTTTTTCACGGACGAGCAGCGTGCACTGCTGATTATGTACGGTACCATGTGTGCAGTATAAAGGTAGTACACAGTACTAAAAGGCAAAGTAGTTTTTATTTTACCTTGGATTACAAGATAATAAATGTTTTTGAAGGCCAACAACAGCTGGTATTAGTATGCACTAGTGACGTTTTTTACCTCCGAATAGAAGCGCCTTCCACTCAAATTTCCTAAGCGCCCGGCGCTTCTAACTGGGTAAATACGGTATGTGAGGGCAAGTCCTCCTAAAACACAACTAAGCTAGTGGAGTTTTGGCTTTATGCCGCAAAGAATAAAATACAATATGTACATTTTTGGCGTTTTTAAAGTGAGATCGCCATAAAGACGATGTTCTTCTGGGTTGGAAGAGTTCTGCCCTCAGGTTTTTGGCTCGGTGGTGTTGAGGTGTCCTCACCACGAATGTCTAATACAAGACCACGTTTACACGCCCCCACACGGAGGACTTTATTCGGGGTTCCTGTTGAACTAAAAATGAATGCTACAACAGAAAGGGTCAGTGCACACAAGACATGGCAAAGAACAAGACTGCCAAGCCATGTAAATAAATTGCATAAATTAATGCACCAAGGTATACACCTTCTGAGAAATACATCTCCCGTGAAATACATCACCACAAGTAATAAAAAATACACTGTTTACAAAAAATAAAAATTGCCATTTTATATTTTGGGGGGACTGACATTTTTGTGGCTCAAGAAATTTTTGTAAATGAAAATTACAAGTTTAAAGGGACACTAGTCGCAAAAATAAACTCTGTGCTGTCCGCGCTGCTTGTTGCAGGAAATTCGTACAGGCCACAAAGAAAATTGGGGCAAACGAAAGTTTATATAAATAAAAACACTATTTTTGGATTATATAAAGTTACTGTTTCAGGGTTTTTGTAGCTGTTAATTCAAATGAAATAATCGCAATCTTTAATGCTCTAACCAGTCAGCCATGCACAGAAAGTTATTTTTTTTATCTGGGAAAACCTCGAAAAAAGACCCCTGCGCGCACTCCTCAGGACCTAGCTTGCGATAAGGATCGGAATAGAGGACACTATAAGCGCATGCGCAACTATCAGCTCTATTTAAAGTTAACAGACTACCACTGGAGTGGTTTAAGGTTACTGAACAACTTGTTTTACATAAAAATTGTTTAAACTGAAGGGTTTAGAGATGGGACCCATAACTTAAAACATATTAAAAAATGCTGGGAGGTTTTGTGGCTAATAACCAACAACCTTTTAACGACAGAGTTGACCTTTTGCCCTCAGAGGTAAGACGGACGTTTTTTTTATAAAGAAAACCGATTTATTTAAAACTTAAAGAATGGCCAACCGGGAACAAGTTGCAACCACCGTAGAATATTCCTAATGCATATTTAATTAGTGTCGTACAATCTCTGTAATCATCCTCCCACAAAGGGAGGCGTTGTTAATGACAAAAAGAGTAAACATTGGCACTTAAAATAAGTCCAAAATGGGAAATAGCTGAAAGTTCCTTTTGGTGTGGTTGCACTTTCAATATACAAATTAACAAAATTTAAAGATAAAAATTAAATTTCCAGTCAATTTGTACTGAAAATGGCGTGTTTTAACAATTAATGTTTAAACAAAATACCTACTGAGAGTGTCAGCGTTTACGTGAATTTTTCCAGGTTTGTATCTAACTGTGTAGTCGTAATCTTGTAGGGTTAGGTGCCACCTAAGCAATCTGGGGTTTTTGCCAGACATTTGCTTGAGCCAGTGCAACGGGTTGTGATCGGATTCTATGACAAATTTTGTTCCATAGATATAGGGACGCAATTTGGAAACGGACCAGATCAAACACGCGCATTCTTTTTCTGTCGTCCCATAGTTTTGCTCACGTGCTGTCAGTTTACATGAAACGTAAAGACAGGGGTGTTCATCTTCTCCAAACACTTGTGACAAAACACAACCCATACCACGATCGGAACAATCACACTGCAAGATGAATGTCTGTGTGAAGTCGGGTGCTCTTAGGACTGGAAACGTCACTAAAGAGTTTTTCAACGTGTCAAAAGCAGCTTGCTTAGACTCATCCCAAATGACAGGATCTGGTGCATCCTTTTTCAAGGAGTCTGTGAGACAAGCACAGATTTCAGAGTAGTGAGGGATATATCTTTGATAATAAGAAAGGAACGGACAACTTTCTTAGTCTGGGGTCGTGCGAATTTTTGCACGGTCAAGAGCTTCACCTCAGAGGGTGTGCGAGATCCATTGCCAACTTCATGGCCAAGGAAAGTAGCTTTGCTGCAAGCGACCTGCGATTTCTTGGCATTTACCGTCAATCCGGCCTTCTTGACAGCAGAGAGGAAATTGTGAATGTTTTCGAGATGCTGTGGCCACGTTTCGGCCCCAACAGCAGTGTCGTCTTGAAAGGGGTGTGACAAACTCTTCCATGCCACGTGTGACATTATCCACGAGCTTCTGGAAGCAAAATAGAGCGTTTTTCATCCCCATGTTCATCATGAGGAGAGCAAACTTCCCAATGGGAGTTGTGATGGTGGCGGCCATTGAAGCCTGTGGCGTCAAGCGCACTTGCCAGAAACCACGGTTGAGGTCAAAAATAGAGATATACTTCCACTTAGCTGCACGCTCAATACATTCCTCAATGTTGGGAATTGGGTAATCTTTGGTTACCGTATTGTTGTTCAGCTCTCTGTAGTCAGCTACAGGACGTGGGCTGGCGTCTTCTTTTTGTACGATGATCATGGGTGAACCATGTGGGGAATCGGTTTCAACGATTAAGCCCAAGTCAAGCATACGCTTGATTTCAGTGACAATCAAATCCCTTTCGAATTTCGCGTGGCGATAATACTTACAGGGTTTGATTTTGGAATCGACTAACTCAACGTCGTGAGTGACAAGATCAGTGCGTCCTGGTAAAGTAGAAAAAACTCCGTCTACTCTTTCGAATACCTCAAGGAGGTTGTTCTTCTGCAACTCAGTTTGACCAGGTTGACCTGTCCATACATGGTCGTTGTGAGGAAGCTCACGTTCGTCATTATAAGAATGATTGTTTGACCCCTCTCTAGGCAGATAGGGTTTGAGAAGGTTTACACGTTATATGGTTTCTTTTTGTGAACCAAACGATTTTTTTACAAGATAATTAGTATCTGACAATCGTTTCAAAACTTCACAGGGTCCATCCCAATAAATATTTAACTTATTGGTGCTGGATGGCTTAAGGACTAGGACCTTATCACCAACTTTGAACTTGCGTTCAACTGCCTTGACGTCATAGTAGGATTTATTTTTCATTTGGCTTTTAGTGATGTTCTCCTGACAGAGTTCACGACTGATGTTCCAGAGAGTTACTGGAATCTCTGGAGCAAGTCCAAGATGTAGTCCAAAATGGAAGGATGAACGTCTGGTTCAATCCAATGGCTTTTCTCCAACTCCAGTGGGCCTTTGAGGTTGCGTCCGTAGACCATTTCCGCTGAAGTGAAGCCCGTGCTCTCATGAGGAGCAGTTCTCAGGGCAAACATTGCTCCTGGTAAGCACCTCTCCCAATCGTGGGGATGCTCGTAACAGACAGCTCTTAGCACCGCTTTGAGCGTCCGGTGGAAACGTTCCACGCTGTTAGATTGCTGGTGGTTTACACTTGAGTTAACACACTTTATACCGCACTTTTCTAAGAAAAGAGTTGTAAGTTCTGATATGAAACATGAGCCTAAATCGCTCTAGAGTTCGGCTGGAAAGCCTAACCTAGAAAACACAAGGAGGAGAGCATCTACAACGCTCTGGCTGTTGGCCTCTTAGGAGAAACAAAACCTATTAATACGTGAGCGTCTCTATCCCTAATCAGGGCCTCTTGGTCCCGAAGGGCTAGTTCGTGAGCCATGCGTCTGTCTGCGGTGGCTAATTCTATTGCTTTTAACCTTAATTCTTCAACTTTAAGCGCGAGCTCATGCTCTTTGGCTGCTAACTCCTTTTTTTGTAGGATGGTAGCTTCTCTTTTTTCTGTAGCCGGAGCTAGTTCGTCAGAGAGATCGTCAACGGAAATTTTTTCTCCTCGACGGCATTTTTCAAAATAGTTACGGATTCGTGTCTAGTTTCAGTTACGGTAAGGCCTAATTTTAAACAGGCCTTCTTAAGGTCTATGTACTGAATGTCTTTGATGACATCGTCAAAATCATCCATGGTGGACATTTTTAACTTTAAGCTTCAAAATAAAACTGTTATAAATGAAACTTCATTAAAATGCAGCCGCAAATTAATTTTACTTTAAATTGAGCAGAGCGAGTTACTAAAAACACTTCTTTCCCAATACCGTAAGTTTTAGCAAGAAATCCACTTATTTTCAGACCCCTAGCACTCAGGTGTATAAACAATTAAAATACCTAAAAGGCTCTTAACTGTAACACTCGGCTTGGAGGCCTTAAGCATATCTTATGCACACTTACCCTGTACACAATCACTGTGCGGTCAGTCAAGTCCAATCCAAACTTCCCACCTGACGAATGAATGGCTTGTACACTTCTACTGTAGAACGTCTCGTTGAGGTCTACTTGACTGGAACGATGGTTGGCGTTGTCCAAGGTCCACTGGATTGCTGCTACGGAGCGGAGTCCTCCTCACAACGGTTGTTTGACGGTCAGTGCTTCCTTGGGCTTCCTGGCTCCGGTACTGGTTTGGCTACTGGAACTGATGATTTGCACTGTTGTTGGCTTCAGTGCGGGCATCGGTTTTTGCATTGATAGTGACGGCAATGCTGACATCTTTTTCTGTGACTATAGTGTCGGAGTCACGGACATCTTGGTTGAAGAATTGTTCAACACAAATGGCATAGTAGCATGGCAGGGGGGAACGCTTGTAGGAACAGCACCTGTTCATCCCACCGCTGCCACCATTTGTAACTGCGGATGCTACGACGGAGTAGGTGCTTGTAACATCGCCGGTCGCCTGGTGTAACTGGATCAGTCTTAATATCACTCTGGTTTACGTTTGGTCCTTTTTAGTTAAAAACAGCACAACTGCTACAGTCCCGGTGTAGAGAATGGAGCTACTATGTCCTAATAATGTAGGCTAACTAGTGATCATAAGCGGTAACGCTGCCACCAAGGTGGGAAATAGGCTAGCTAAGTTAAATTTGAAGAGATTTATCTTAAATACTAACTTCTAGCGAACAACGAACAAATAAACCGACGGACGTTTAACACTCCAGGTTTTTATTTTAAAACAAACATGTTGAAAAGATCGCACTTTACATTTGGTATATTTGCACCTTAGTTTAGGTTAAATGACAAGGGGGGAATTTACATTAAATTTGAACAAGAATTATGTTCAACAAACAATTTAGAAACAGTGATTTTAGGCAACGGGGATTCCGCAAAAGGGCCCTCTAAATTACGAACAGTCTCGACTGTGTAGTAATAGTAGACCTACCTACAGTAATGTTTCAAGTGGTACTCCCACTAAATCGAACCGTACCCATCAGAATATCACGTTAGAAAAGGGATGCACACTCCATGAAGTACTGTGCTTCTGCAAATCTAACTGACCCGACGGCCTTTGTTTACATTAAAGTTGCATTAATGAAACTTGAGAAAAAAAAGCTGGTTTTTAGTAAGGGACCGTGAACCCTAAGTTATGGCCTTAACGTCCGAAAATGCCGTTTGGCTTAACGCACAATAAAGTTACTGTCAAAGCTACGAGGTTAAGTTAAAATTAAACTATAAATTTTGACGTGTGAGTCCAAAAAATAAACTTTCAATCTAAACTAAGTCATACGAACCAACTACCTTTGCCCAGCATGGCAACAATCGGACCGCTGCATCTCCACTCCCGACCGGCGTAGCGACCTCTAGCTTTGAGAATCCTGAGCTGTGCTAACGAAATTCTCCTGGGTTTGGGTATTTATGCCTTCTGCCTGGCCGGCAGGTAGAGGGAAGGCGCGGGCCTGTAGGAGAGCGACGGAGGAGGGTGTGGGGGTAGAGGTGGACACGTGGAGGAGGAGAGACTGACCAAAACCGGCCGAGCTGTCACTACCGGAAGTTGGCATGACGGCGCGGACGGGCAGGGTAGCTGAGCGCTCTGAGTGGATGGGAAATTGAATGCAGTGTTTTGGTTGGACGGGAATTGCGGAGGCTGCATTGACAAAGGGAATTGCCGACTCACTGTGAAGTGTAGCCGGCAACCGATGGTAACTTGCGCTTGAAGGTATGAAGGGAATAGTCTATAAGGCTGTGCACTTGAAAACTGGAAACGGGACCACTTGCGTATAGCGGGGAAGAGTGAATGCTTTGGGAGGAACGTGAAGACAGGTCCAATGGTGCAAGTCAAGCAGAAGAAGATGCATTCTTAGCTGCAGCCATGCGAGTCTTGACTTTAATATCAATTAGCTCTCACCCACAAAGATCTCTAGACAGACTGTTTCGCCCTTGTTTGGGCTCGTCAGTAGAGAATACTTTGTGGATGAGAGCTAGGCTACGCTTGCTTGACTTGTAATTTGAGTCTAGCATAAGCTTTTTTTTGCACGAGCGAGTTCCTTGCTGAGGGAACGTAGGTCACGTTTAGGGGCAGGTTGACTGCAGGGAATCGGCAAAGTGGTAACCGTGTCATGCGGTTGCAGGGGAACCGAAGGTTCTGAAAGAAAGGGATTCTCTAGAGGCAACCCAAATTTTCCAGAGGAAGAAGAGGATGCTGGTTGTTGAATGCTAGACACTCTGTAAAAGGGTGAAGGTATGGTTTCATAAAGCTGAAATTGTGAGGAGAAGGTCCTAACAGGGAGGCAATGATCGCGATTGTATCGTTCCCACACGGGAGGCGGATGAAGCGGAATCCATGCTAAAGATTGTTGTGTTGAGGAACAAGAGACAGACGGGAATGTCGTGTACGGAAGGACACGAAAACTAGTGCTACGCCTGTGGCCGTGGATGAAGGATTTTGAAGTGGTAACCAGGAAGGATCTTGAAGTGGTAACCAGGAGAATGGTTAGGTGGACGTACGGGAACGGGTGTGTAGTTGTTTGTAGTGTGTGCGGATGGTAGCACAAACATACTGCTAAAAGTGATGTAGACCAGGTTGCATGTAGTTGAGGATTTATTGACATGAAGACTGTGTGCAAAAACACATGAGATGCAAGAAGGGTGGACGTCAAGCTGTCCGTTGCCAAGTTTGGGTTGCCATCTGTCGAACTTGATTGTTTGTTTTTGTGTTTGAAACACAGTACAATAGCGGAGCCACCAGCGCATCCGCGTTCAGCTAGAAAGAAAAGGTCACAACAAGATAGTGTCTTGTGCGTCCTGAGGATGCTTACAACAATTGAGGGTCAGAAGGGTAGGGACGGTAATGGTGAAGGAGCGTTTGGTAAAGTGCAGTTTGGGACGGCGATGAAGGTAGGTCCGCAGGACGAGGACGAAGCAGTGAACGGATTGTGGCAGAGAATAGGGCAAGTCTTAGACGTCGAATGTGGGAACGGGCACAGTAGTAGGCCCTCCAAGGTGGAAATGCAGGAATTGACGAAACTCGGGCATTGTGTTCTAGGAGCAGAGCATAGTTCACACGAAGGGAATAATAATGACGGTTTATCAGTTCGTGCTCATGGGAGTATGTATCGTTGACAGCACGGAGCAGAGTCTTTGTGGACATAAGGCAGGTAGAAAGCGGATGGTCGGAGGAGGTTGCTTACGAAATGTAGTGGATGTGGTCCGTATTGGATCTGTCCTTGCGAAAAGTACCTCTAGTTGCTTCAGACGGAAAGGAGGACAGCAGTACCAGGAGGATAGCTGATGGATCCTTGTCCGAGGGGAGGATGGATCGGTCCTTCGCCAAGCTGCCCCAGAAGCCGGAATGAAGGTGGCCAGGAGTGAAGCTTCAACCGGGAGATCCCTGGAAGCAGAGAGCATCCTAGTGGGGATCATCCTAAGATCGAGGATGGGTAGGACACGTCCTACGGGATGGTGAAGCCTGCTGGTCTCGAGGACCAGCGGACCTGAAGAAGAAAGTTTTTTTTTTTTTTTTTTTTTTTTTTTACTTGGAGTTATACTTAGGTTGGCTTCATTCAGAGCTCATAATTCTTCTCGCTGCTGAGCTGCGCGTAGCATCCACTGTCTTGATTGATGTTGCTTTCGTCGAATGATTGTCCATCGACTTGGCGAGACGGAGACGCAAATACGGTAGTTGCGTTCCTGTCCATCACACGTAATGAAGATGAGGACGAGGATCGAAGTGATACTTTGTCGAATTTTTTGGAAAGACCTAAGCAATTACAAGCCCTGGATGAGGACACATTCCCTTCTTTGGTTGTGCAACTTCGGGTAACAGGATCTTCAGATGAAGAAGAGGTGGACATGGTGAATGATGAACAGGACACTAAAACTGTTAGGCACGCAGAGATATGAATCGCGAGGTGAGTGACTCTAGAGGCGTCTGGCGGTGAGACATGGCAACACTGCGCAGTCAGCGGGTGTAGTGCTGTAGGCGGGACCATGCAGTTGTGTCCTCCTGCCCTCCTCCCCCCCCCCCCCTTTTTTGATGTGTGTACAATCATAACATTTAGGGGATTGTAATGTTTTGGGGAGGCTACAAGTCATGAACTGATGAAGAAAGGGACGAGGACGGAGGACGGGATAGGACGGAGGACTGAGTCTTCTGAAAAAGGATAGGACGGAAGACCGAGTCTTCTAAAAAAGAATGTGCGCTTCTCATGGAGGAGTTGTTGCGTCTGTGAGCGGATGTAAGAGTGGGGACGGTTGGGATAGGACGGGATGGTTCGTCAGGGGCGGACGAAGGTCCTGCATTGTCGAGGCAAGGCCTGTGACGCTTAGAAATCGAAGCAAGCCAGGCTGAAGTGTAATCGTAGACTGGAGCCTTCAGTTTAAAAGTTTGGAGTGATGAGTCCATGAGGGTATCCGATCCATGGATCGGTGGTCTGCTGAGTGGTGGAGCGTCCTGTTACCGAAGGACGGGACCAAGTGCGAGGATTAATCAAGAGGAGTGAGTTGCGGACCCACAGAGGAGGTCAACTTGCCAGCAACCTTCCATGCTTTAAGATGAAGGTTAACGCAAGCATAACGTTCCTTGAGCCATGCAAAAAAAATTGTTTGGTTTACGAGCGAGGTTGCAAACTGAATCACCAGGCAACCAGGCATTTTATTTTATTTTTTATTTTATTTAACTGACCACATTTTTTTGATGTGTACCTAGCTCAAGACTGAAGAGTTTGTAGTTTGCCTAAAAAAGTAATATTATGCTAATATGTTATTTTTGCCGTCTAGTATTAAAAATATTTTAGTTTTTGCCAAATAACTTCTTAGTGGTTTGAGCTAAAGGCTTGAAATTTGCACCATTGAAAAGCTCGTTTCGAGCCGGTTAAAATGGTATACTGGAATGTCAAAAACGGTCAAAATTTGGCGAAAATATAATTTTTAGCGGGTGGACCAAGATTAATATAAAAAATGTTGACCCACGCACCTGTAAACTAAGCAATTAACTTTGCATGGCCTTGGTACGATATAGTTCATCAGCAAGGGATTGCAGGTCCCGTGCTGGCGGAGGCTGACTGCAGGGGATCGGAGACGTGGCTGCAGTGTCACAAGGCATCTGAGCAGATGGTTCGGAAAGAAGAGGATTGGGCGGCGGATGAGGCTGCTCCAACGAATCTTGGCCCGAAGTAAGTTCGAGAATCTCGATGTCATCAGCAACCGGAGGGACCGGAGGGGATGCGGAGTGAGGAGTGCGGAACGAGGATCCATCCCTCGGTGTCCCTTTGGTACGAGGCATGAGGATGGTCAACGGAGGACAGGATAGGACACAGCAGACGGTGCACATCTGGGAGCGAAGTGAAAGTAGGGCTTCGCAGTAGGATGAGAAAGTAGGGCTGCGCAGTAGGATGCGCAGATGGTGGCCGTGCGGAGGGATATCATATTCCTTGGTTAAACAACAGCATTAAATGCTGAGGAAAAGGGAGGCGGAAGTTGACAGCAGGTGGTGTAGTAGTCCAATCCAAGAAGGCTGCGCAGACACAATGCGCAGTGATACGTAGGATGGTGAGTCCGTTGGCCCTGAGGACGGTGGTTCTGTGTGGAGAGGATGGATTGGTGCGCTGCCTGTCCGCTCCTAATAACGGATCAGAGGCAGCCGGGAGTGACGCATCAACTGGGGGATCCAGAAGGTCCGTAGTAGTAGAGTGAATTCTAGCAGGGGCCATCCCATGGACGGAAGCGCTTGCGGAACTGGGCAGTAGAAGATGGGAGGAAAGACGGTCCTGAGGATCGTCGGAGTTCTTGTGTGAAGAGGACGTATTGGTCCTTTGTCTGTTCGTCCCTGAAGATGAAACAAAGACAGCCGGGAGCCGAGCTACAACCGGGAGGTCCAGGTCCTTGGCAGGAGAACGCATCCTAGGCAAGGCCATCCTTTGGCTGTAGGTCGATAGGACGCAATATGTAGGATGGAGAGGGCAGCCGGTCCTGAGGACCGGCGAATCTGGAAGAGGCAGATGAAGCCTTGTCTGAGGAGAGTATGGATCGACCCTCCATCCACTTGCTCCTGAAGTTGGAATAGAGGTGACCGGGAGCGAAGCTCCAACCGGGACATCCAAAAGATCCCAGGCAGTAGAAGGCATCCTAGCAGGAGCCATCCTTCGAACGAAGTCAAGTAGGATGCATCCTATGGGATAATGATGCTGCGTCCTACAGGATGCGTCCTATAGGATGGGAAGCGTCCTGAGGACCAGCGGATCCGAAGGAGAGGACGGAGTGGGGAGTGTTCAAGGCGGTCACGTCGTCGTGAGCGCCCTAGGAGAAATGCCATCGGACGGCTTCGCCGAGTATGTATAGCCAGTCCATCCCTGAGCGCGTGCAGTAGTACAAGCCCGGCTGGGAAGCGAACTTTCAAGCTTCTAGGGGAATAATAGCTCAAAAGGAGGGAATCGCTATAAAAATAGGTGATACATATATTCGTCGGCTATAAAAATTAGTTAATTAGTTAGAAGAAACTAAAAGACTTTTGGTGCTGCGTAACGAAACTTAAGTGAAAATGAATGAAAACCAAAGTAAATTGTCCGTATCATCTGTATTTGAAGTGGCATGTTGTATTGTTTACTTTGGCTGAACGAAAATTAAAACTGGAGAAATAGGCATTTCCAAAAGAGTTTGTCTACTCCACTTGGTCTTCACAGCTTGGAGAAGCAGCACATTTTTGGTGGCATCCATTGTGCTAGTTGTTGGCCCACAATCTTCCACCTTCTTCACGTTTCTGATCTTTATTTGGTTGTCCTACAGGACAGGCCATTTGCCTAACTCTCCAGTGCGCGACTGCCCACCACAATGTGGTCTTCATTCCTTGTTCATTCATCAGACACTAAAGTCCGTTAGGTAGTGACTGATGGTGTTTTTGTAGCTCCAAGAGCAGGCAGATAAAATCTCTTCTAATGGAACACCTACTGGAGGTGAAGCGCCTCTATGGGCAGCTTTGTAAGAATCAGTGGTGCACGCGCACAGTGCAATCTTTAAAAATCATATGGTTTAAAATATGGTACATTCGTTGTGCTCTGAAGAATATGAACGGTCTTCACCGGAAATTTAGAATACCGATCTACAGCTCTATTGTGGTATTTGTACAATTTTTAATATATTCAATACAGTATATTCAATACGGTATATTCAATACAGTATATTCAATACAGTATATTCAATACAGTATA
>JAHWFP010234895.1:130496-160158 GCA_023313725.1 Lithobius niger
GTATATTCAATACAGTATATTCAATACAGTATATTCAATACAGTATATTCAATACAGTATATATAAAAATATCTGATACTTTTTATATTTGTGAAAATATCACAATATTTTTAACCCTGGTGTGAAAGAACTGTAAAAAGGTGTTGACTGAGTAGTAGTTTAACATTCTGCTTGATGGGCCTGGCATAGATACTGATCCAAGTATAGTACAGGATGTAAAATCATGATACGGTGGCATGTTCTGTACTCACCAATTCCCTAATGTCGTCTACATTATCTGTGGCATCTTGACCGCTGGTTTGCCGATTACTTCTACGTGGGATGCATTCTTTATCTGAAACAAATACTAAATTTATTTCATTCTAATAAAATAAAGAACACTAGTAGATTTATGTGTTCTTTATCATACACTTGTCTTGGGGCTTACCATTTGTGAAGGGCAAATCTGTAACAGGTGTAGTGCTGTGCTGCTGCCTTAAATCTTGGTATGGTAGGTGAATAATGTTACTAGACAGGCCCTGAATTGCAGTACTTGCACTAACTGGCAAATTTTTACATTGTTGCTTCACAGATAATGTGTTCGGGCAATAATTGTTTGCCATTGCCGGTGTATCAGTTTCTGCTCCTAGTGAATCAGTTTGCGTTTCTAGCGAATCAGTTTGACCAGATTGAGCATATTTGGGTGGCCAGGATAAACATAGAGGTGAATTTTGTAAAGGTTTGTACGCAGGTGAGGATACATAGTTTGCTGATGCCAGGCTGAGGACAGTAGGAGGATTACTTACATTTTTGCAGTAAAATCCTGAAGAGCATTTTGTATTAAGAGTAGCAGTTACTGTTACAGGAATACAGATGGGTAGTAGTGATGAGTTAGTACTGTCACAAGAGTTTTCATGAAAGGTGCCAAATTTTATAGGGGAAATTAAGTTTGACTTGTGATGGTCTTCGGCCTCTCCTTCACTCTTATTCCCCAACGACGGAAAGGTTGAATTGACTGTGGTTTCTTGATGGATTGTACAATAATTGGGAATGGCTTTGTCACGACGCCAGCGGCGGCCATAAAGTTCACAAGCAGAGTCTGTTCTGCTACATAATTCTGCTGGATTATCAAGATGATTGTCGGGCGTAGCAATGGCAAACAATGGCTTTTGAAACATGTTTTGCTCATCATTACGAACTTGGACTCCCACTTCATGAATCGTTGCACATATGTCTTTAGAAAGTTCTGATACAGTTGCACGCTTGCCGGCATAGTCTTGCTGAAGCAAAGGTAGGCACGGAACAGCACAATTAGGAGAAAAAATGACGTCTAATAAAGCTTCAGGATGAGGTTGTTGTGTATTGGCTGTTAGTGGCAAGACTTGCGACATCATGCGCCCATACAATTCATGTGGACAATTACCATTTAAAAGAGAAGCTAATGGTGAAAATAAAGAAGTTGTTACCTCACCATGGGGGGGAAAACCCGTACTAGTTCCAGTGTGTTCGGAATGTGGCAAACTTGTGTCATTTTGACATAAACTTCGATTAGAATATGTAACTTGCCGTGAAGAAAAATTGTGATCCTTAAGTGGATTATCAGTGGCTTTCTTAAATTTGTGTTTCACACCATTTACACCTGGGGCAATCTTACCATACAACATCACGTCAGATGTTAGATAGCAAAGTGGAGCTTGAATACTGCCCACAGTCTCTGCAGCTTTAGTACTATCATTTGTATCATCCAAAATATCGTCGTTGTAAATACGGCCTTCTTGCTGATTTTTAAGAACAATCCTGCAAGTTTCTATCTTTTGGTCCTGTTGTACAATTCTACAGTTAGATGGATGCAATGTTTGCCCATGTGAACTTTTTGTCATTTTAGCTGTGGTTCTGCCATTTTGGGGTACTGTTTGGGTGTTATCAACGTCATCTTCATGTTGTGAACCATACTCTGCACGTTTATCTTGGACAGTATTCTCTGACTCTATCGGGGCAATCTTACCAGACGAAATCAGCTCAGAAGTTAGAGAGCTAAGGGGAGACTGGCTTTTTCCCATAACCCCTATTGCTGCATTACTGCCATCTGTGTCATCCATTTTATTGTCGCAAATATGACTGTATCCATGATTTCTGGGAATCGTTCTGCAATTTTTGACGTTTTGTCCTTTTACCATTCTACAGTCAGACAAGTGCAATGGTTGTCGCGGTGGACTTGGTGTCATTTTGCCTACTGTCCTGCAGTTCTGGAGTACAAGATGTAACATATTATTGTTGGAAATATGACTCTCTTGTTGGTTTTTGGGAACCTTGCTGACCTCTTGGGTTACCGTTCTACACTCAGGCAGCTGCAACATTTGTTGAGGTGAACTTCTCGTAACTTGAGCATTTGTCTTACCGGTCCAGTACACATCATCCAGTGTATTATTATCGTAAGTAATTCTTTCTTGTTGATTGTTAGGAACCGTTCTGTATATTTTGACCTCTTGGCCCTGTTTTACTGTTCTGCATTCAGATGGATGTAGCATTTGTCGGGGTGAACTTTCCGTTGTTTTAGATACTGGCCTACAGTTCTGGAGTACATCATCCAACATATTATTACTGTGAATATAACGCTCTTGTTGATTGTTGGGCACCGTTCTGTAAGTTTCCACCTCATGGCCTGGTTTCACCGTTCTACATTCAGTTGGATGCAACATTTGTCGAGGTGGACTTAACATCACTTGAGCTACTGTCTCACAGCTGCAGTAATCATCATCCAATGTATTATTATTGTAAGTAAGACTCTCTTGTTGATTTTTAGGATCCGTTCTGCACATTTCGACCTCTTGACCTTGTTTAAACTTTCTACATTCATATGGATGCAGCGTTTGCTGGGGTGGACTGTCTGCTGTTTTAGCTAATGGCCTAAATTTCTGCAGTACATCATCCGATACACTATTGTTAAAACTACGACTTTCTTCTTGATTTTTGGGAGCAATCCTGCAAGCTATGACATTTTGGTCTTGCATTATCGTTCTACAGTTGGACAGGTGTATTGTTTGACACGGTGGATTTTGTATTGGTTTGGCTACTATCCTGCAGTTTTGGAGTATTGTTTGCGTGTCACTGCATTCATCGTGAGGGTGTGAACCATACTCTAGACATTTTTCTTGCACAGTTCTCTCCAACTCTTCCAAACACTGCGAAAGTCTCTCAGCTGCAGGTAGAGGAAAAGTATTTTGAACTAACTTATCTGAACAAGGACTTACGTCGTATGTTAGTACAAACACATGCACAGAAAAAATTTGAAACTGTCAACATAGCGTATGAAATACACTGTTCAAAATGCAGTGAAACCTACTTTGGAGAATCAGCCCAACCTTTACTAGAATGTTTACAAGAATTTCAAGAAGCCAACTCGACACCAACAATGGATTTGCTGTGCACTACATAAACGAAGGGCATCTTCCCGAAAACGAAAAACCATTATCGTCACAAAAGTAACAAATGAAACAGACTTGCCACTGAAGCGGACTACATCACCAGTTATCCCAATCATCCTACATCAGAGAGAATACAGTCATGTCAACAATATGCTTCTCCGATGTAACAAAAAAAGACCATTGCTGCATTAATTGACCCCATCTTAGCCAGAAAAAGAAACAGAACTGTATTTTGGAAGTTTTTACTTTGAAACAACTGGGAGACTGATTGCAATATTTCTTTTCAACAACTTAGTACGTTCATATACTCACACCTTTTGGTCCTTTTACAGCAAAACCTATAAAGGGTAATTTCTACTTGCATATTCCGAAAAAGTCAATTCACAAAAAAATCACGCACATTTCCACAAACTTGTATATTTAATTCAGGGGTTTTACCCCTACAAGTAGTTTTTACTTAGCCTAAAATACTTACCTGTATTTTATAATAGCTTTACAATATTTGGAAATGCTACCCGGCCTAAACATGAAAATTCACCACTAATGGTCCTTGCATTGATGCTCCCGGGGCCCATGACCGCCCCTTTCCCGCTCCTAATCACAGTTTGTTTCCCAGTACTAGACAGTTCAACGCGGGAGGAGGGTGGGTTCCCAGAGGTAAGTATTTTATAATAGCTGACATTGTCTGACTAAAAGTAGGCGTACGTCGAACCCTCGTCGTTGCAAGACCACAACAAGGAACCCATAATACATAAAGCACGAGATCCAAAGTACTCCTTCACCGGTCTGTCCCCAATGACGGGTGTACAAGGTGAGATTAACCCCTTACCTAATTTTCTTTGCACCACTTTACCCGCTGCCACGAATCTCACGTTCTTGTTTATTACTATCTGTAAAATACTAACCTCTAGTATGTGCTAAAATCGTTTTCGATTTGCTTTTCTACCCGAAATTTTTTTAAACCCCCAACGTTTAAAAACTTTCTAACACCTGCAATTAGGGATCGACCGAGTCCGGATATATCCGGATCCGGCACCGGATAATGCGGTATCCGGCGAGATCCGGATCCGGCAATTATATTGAGAAGGATACCGGTTGCAACACAACCAAAACATTGTCGCTGTAAACATCGACTACGTGAATCCGCTTTACGAAAATATTCACCTTCCGTTGCAGTGCTGTAGCGGCGCTTACAGGGTCTTGAGGTGCCTACTGTCTATAGCACCGACATCTGGCGAAGTTGTAGTTTGTTTAGAAGAAATCATAAGTGGCGGTTTTTACTTTTTCGAAAAAAACAGCATAGCGTGTCTACTGCACGGTTAGGAGAAGAGCGTCAACGTCCTAACTAAACTTTTATGACCCATCTAATCACGGTTAACTGCCACCAGGATGGGTAGTTAATTTAAATGCCTACTTCGGAGTTAAAATAAAAATTGTTTTGTAATTATTTAACCCTTGCAAATTAAATTGGACTCGGAAGTCAAACTGTCATTTAAAACAACTTTCTTTTATGATTTAATAAAACATGACAAGTTATTTGTTTAACGATTTCCCACTAGAGCTGGGTTTTATACCTGCTGCTTGGCAGCCAGGTAGAGGGAAACGGCGTACCTGTAGGAGAGCGGGGGGGGGGGGGGGGGGGGGGAAGGGGACCTCTGGAGGAGGAGAGACTGACTCAGACCAGCCAGGCTGTCAATACCGGAAGTGGGCATGAAAAGTGCGGACGGGCAGGGTAGCTTCGAGCTCTGAGTGGAGGGTAAAATTGAATGGAGCGTTTTGGTTGAAAGGGAATTGTAGGAGCTTGAAGAGCAAAGGGAATTGCCGACTCTTGGGCTTTTTAGAGGCCTTGGCTTGGATAGTGCAGTGAGTTTGGAACTCATAACAACGTGAAATAAGCCTATATATTTTTTTAATGAAAGTACAATGTTATGCATCGCAACTATTGAAGGAAGGGGGATGGGGCAGAGACGAAGTTTGCTGCTCAAAGTAAACAATTTAATAGTAGGAAAAGGCTATTACTGTACATTCGGATTGTGGTTACCTATGGTCGGAGCCCTGAAATAAAATACAAGATACACACTGAAAAATGTCCGGTAAAATAAAAATAGTTATGTTTGCCATTTTTGAACAAGGCAGAGTCCATGAGAATAAGTTACGTTAAATATTGCCTTTATAAAAGCCTAGGCAAAAGATTAAAATAAACCAGCTAGTGTTCAAATGCTAGAACCCAAAAAAATTAAAGTGTATTATCGCAGCCGCAAATAATAACAGGAGAGTAGTCGAAGTGTTCATGGTTGCTAAAATCGTCACCTTAGTAAAAATAAAAACGTAGAGTACGGGTCCTCATACATGTATGTGGTTGAGTGCCGATTGGCAGCCCCTCCTACAACAATACTAAGCTAGTCGGCTTTATGCCTGAAAAATAATTCGAAATTCGAAATAATTCGAAATAATTCGAAATAAATATTTACAAGTTTGTTTTGGAAAATGGCTGTATAGTTTGAAGTAAGTTGAATTTTAAAGTTCTGTTTTCACGGGATGACAGATAAAGTTCAGGTCTATTAAAGAGTGCAAACGGGAGTCGATTTTGTCCATTTTCCGTGGAGATATTAATTTTAATAAAAAACACGCTTACACCAAACAGAGCACAGCTAACCAAACTACTCACCTATACCAGGCGTCCAGCGGCGTCCACCAGTCAACGGGAGTGGTCCACGGTCCCTGGACCCAAACCAACAGCCGGGCGATGCCGCACAGCACCAGGCCTCGCCACCGCCACATCCACGAGAACCTTCCCCGGAATGAGGCACAATATCCACAAAGGCCAGCCCCACTAGAATTCCGTAATGGAGCACAGCCAGAGTCCACACACATAACCGGCACACCGGTCCAGGCTTCACTCTTGGAAGGACTGGCCGGCAACCATATGGCCACGCACAACATGTTCGCCCTCCAGGCCACTCGTGTCCCTCAAATAATGTTGCACAAACGTGGTCCGGTGGCGCCAGGAGCACGCTGCGACTACTTCGTCGAGCGGTGTCCCGCACCCATAGGCCCACGAGGCCGCCAACGCCCGCAACTCATGCGCCCGAACGTCAGGAGGCAAATCAATGTGCTGCTGGCCCGTCTCATACGCACGCTTGACCACCGCACAAATCCACTTACCCATTTTAACCGGTGTAAGGCCGCGATCACACACGTCACCTGAAGCATGATCGATATCCAGAAACAAGGGAGTGGGGCGCACACCGTCCGCCCCATTGCGTACCTTCAGGAGCAACCTATCCGTAGCAGCGACGTAGAAGCGGAGCGCCCGCACTGGACATTGGAGCCGTTCGTTGTCACCCAAGGGGAACAGCCTACTCAAGGCCTTGATAGATACAGGCCGTGGCGTGACCCCCGGCTTACAGTTCTTAGCCCGGAACCTGGCAGGGAACGTCAGGGACACCTCAGACCAATTCGCGGCAAACCGCACATGGCCCCCGTCCCGGGAGAACGCAGCCAACTCACCCTGCCGAGCCGCGGATGCCAGCGCCACCAGGAACACCGTCTTCTGAGACAGACAGAGCAGGGATGCCGATGCCGCAGGCTCATACGGTGGCCCCATTAGATGTTGCAGCACCAAGGGAAGGTTCCAACGGGGAAACAACCGCACCTGCCGGGGCCGGGCGACCTCGAAGGCCGTCATCTGCTTAGAGAGGAAGGCGTCAGACACTGCCCCAGACCCGAAGGTACACACCAGAACCGAGTTGATGGCAGACCGGTATCCTTTGATGGTGCCGGGGGAGAGGCCACGCCGGAACAGGGTCTCGAAGAACTTGGCGAGGGCGGCCACTGACGGACCGCAGGGGTTGCAGGCATTCGCACTGCACCAAGCCACCCACTTCTGCCACTTAACGTCGTAATTCTTCCGGGAGGAGCCCCGGATGCACCCCACCAACCTGTCTGCCACCTCAGGGGAGAACCCTCGAAGCCTCAGATGATCTGTTAAAGCAGCCACCCGTGAAGATGCAGGATGGCAGGGTTCGGATGGGACGTCGCGCCCCGGTGTTGAGTGAGGAAGCGAGCCGTGATGGGCAACAGCCGTGGCGGAACTTTGCTCAACTCCCACAGATCCGTGAACCAGGGAGCCGCAGGCCACCAGGGGTGCAATGAGAATGAACCGACCGCGCGACCCCCGAATCTTGTTCAACGACTGCTGTAGCAGGCGAAACGGGGGGAACAGGTAGGCGCTCAAGTCTCGCCAGTCCAGACACAGCGCATCCGTCGCCCACGCCAGCTCGTCGGGAAAAGGGGAAACGAAGCACGGGAGCTGGTTGTTGTGCCTCGTGGCAAACAGATCCAGGGTCGGTTCCCCCCAGACCCGAAAAAGCATGTGGCACACCGACGGGTCTAACTTCCACTCCGTAGTCGGGACGAGAGCGCCCCTGGAGAGCTCGTCGGCCCAAACATTCAAGGCACCCGCAATGTGGCGAGGGACCAGGCGGACCGCGTAGCGAAGGCAGGCCTCGAACAGGGACGAGGTCTCCGCCATCAGAGACCGGGAGTGAGTCCCGCCGCCCCGCCGGATGTAAGCCACCGCGGTGGTGTTGTCGGTCATCACACCCACCGTGCTGCCCCGAAGCCGCTCTCCCCATGCTTCGATCGCATAACGGACGGCCCGAAGCTCCAACACGTTGATATGAAAACCGGCTTCCTGCGACGTCCAAGTCCCTGAAGTCATTTCGCCTGCGAGGTGGGCACCCCAGCCCGAGGTCGAAGCATCCGTAAATAAAAGAAGCGAAGGTACCGGTTCCCGCAGCGGGACCCCCACCGCCAAGTTCTCTCTCACCGTCCACCACAGAAGGCTGTCCACCGGCAGATCGCGCAGCGGCACCCTGTCCTCCCAACTGATGCGGGGCCACCACGCCTCGTTCCGGAACCAGTGAAGCGGCTTGGCGCGCCACTGGCCCAGGGGAACCAGCCTCGCGTTCGAGTTGATGGTGCCGATAAAGGACGCCAGCTCGAGGGCCGACGCCGTGTCCCCCTATAGAAAATCCAGAACCGCGTCCCTGGTCTTCGCAATCCTGGCCACTGAAGGCCTGACAGTCAAGGTCGAGGTGCTGAACTCTGCGCCCAGGAAAACGAAGTCCCTTGCCGGCACGAGACGGGACTTCAACCCGTTGACTCCCAGGCCCAAGTGGGCAAACAACGACATGACGCGATCCAGATGCTGACACAGCACAACGCGGGACACATGGCGCAGCAACCAGTCGTCCAAGTAAACGTGAGCCTTGATCCCGTGGACGTGCAGGTGACCAATGACGGGCTTCATCACCCTTGTGAAGAGGAAGGGCGTCGTCGCGAGGCCGAACGGGATGGCAGTGAACTGGTATGATACCGTCCCCGCCACTAGACGAAACAGGTGTCGGACCGAGGGATGCAGGGAAATGTGGAGATAGGCATCCTGAAGATCGATTGAGACGGTCAGCTCGTTGCTCCGTAGGGCATCGCGAATCGAGTCCACAGACTCCATCAGGAAGTGCTCCACGACCAGGTGGGCGTTGAGGCGCCGCAGGTTGAAGATGAGCCGCGAACCGCCGCCCTTCTTCAAAATCACCCTAGCGGGGCTCCAAAACCCTGGTGAGTCCGGCGCACGCTCCAGGGCCCCCTTCTCCACGAGGGATGCCACCTCGGCCAGAAGCCCGGGGGTTGACGAACTGGACCCCAGCCAGTCTGGCCGGGAGGCGGTAAGCCTTGGAAGAGAAACAAACGGTGGCAGATAACCCTCTCGCAGACTCTCCAGAACGAACGGATCCGCGGTCATGGCGCCCCACGCCTCGGCATGCCGGGACTACCTGCCCCCCACCTGACGGTGAATGGGGGGGTGTCCCCGCCATTGCCAGTCAAAACTTGCGCAGGGGGCGCCGCAGCGTCCGCCGAGGGGCGGCTCGCCCACGCAACGCACCCCGGACCCTCCCGCGTGGCTGGGAGGCGGTGCGGCTTGGAAAAGGAGCCACAGACGAAACGGCAGCGGGGGGCCTACCTCCATCCCACCGCTTCCCGTACGGGTCGATCCAGGGCACCCCCCGAGGGGGGGGCAAAACCAAATCTCTGCCTTGCCAAGCCCCACGCCCCAATCCGTGCGGCGCCGGAGGGGCCTTCACCTTCTCCTTGAAGTCCGGAGCCCATTCCAGCAGCTTCCCGGAGAACAGTTCCGCAGACGAGTGAATGGGCAAAAGACGCAATCGACCTGCCGTGTCAACGGGGAGACCCGCCGCCGCGTTGAGGAGAGCGTCGCGGCGCCGAAACACATTGTTGGGACGGGATGGTTAAATGCGGAGGGGCCTTCAAGGTAGAGTCCATTTCAGCGGAACAAGCTGCGGTCACATACTCCGCCTCCGCAAACGTCCGGTACCGCTTCTTGGTCGGGGCACCAGGATCCGACGACCGGAAAAACCACCTAGTCTTCTTAGGATCGTGGGGGGGAAGTGGCTGACCAACCGAGATCGCAGCATCGTCCTTGCGGGTGAAGGCCTCCGTGTTCAAGAGTTGTCGAAACAGGACCGCCGATTGCGGCAGGTGCGCGGGTTCCGGCCTAGCAGCGCCCCGCCCTCATTCGCCAGAGTCCCCAAAGGTGGATCGTCCAAATTCTCCGGCCGCACTGGACACTCCTTAAAGAATCGAGTAGCCCGCAAGTGCTTAAAAGTAATGGCGGTGAAGTCCTCCCAGGGAAGGTAGTCCGGTCCCTCATTAAACGGGTCTTGCACCGTGCCGTCCTCTTCATCCTCATCCTCGTCCTGATGGGCGACACGCTCGGCGACGAGCCCGCCATCTGGCGACACGGGCCACCGTCCAGGCGGCGGACGGCCAGCCCTCCCGACGGGCGACAGGGCAGCCGCCCCCGCCGACAAAACATCCACATGCGGCGACAACTGGCGACAGGACGGCGACAATGTGTCCCGCTGCGCCAGTGTCCCAGCGGCCACACGATCACGCACTCTGTGCGCGTCGTAGGACAACTGGCTGCAGGACGGCGACAATTTGTCCCGCTGCGCCAGCGTCCCCGTGGCCAAACCAATCGGCGACACTACATCACCCACATGTGACAACTGACCACAGGACGGCGACAATGTGTCCCGCTGCGGTAGCGTCATAGCGGCCACCTCCTGGCTGCTGAGTGTCGCCGACGGACGGCCAACGGCGACCGCGAGGGGCCGGGTAAAAACCCGCCCTCAAACATAGCACCCATCTGTCCCACCAGTGCCGCAAATTTGTCCAGTTCCGGCAAGGAAGGAGCACTGGTGCCCTCACCGTGAGCGGACAACTTGCGCCTCTTATGTATGCTTACCACCGGCGACTTGCTTTTCACATCCACGGGTCGACTGGAACGGGGCGCCGGCCGCTTCGTCGCCGGCGACGTCGCCGTCACATCACAAAATGGCGGCTGGGCGGACCGCTCCTCCCGAGCGGTGGCGTCGATCGATTGACGGAAATCCAAATCAACCCGGTCCCGGGGCGACGCCGAGGGCAGGCCGAACTGGTGCAATATGTCCGCAAAAAACTTGCCGAGTTTAGCATCGAAACCTGCCAGTAACCGGCCTTCCATTTCTGTGGCTTTGGCGTCAAAAACACTCCCTGCAGTCGCCGCCGCGAGCTCGATGATCCTGTTATCGGCCGCGGCAGGCCCGCCAAAATCGGGCCCTAACACATCACCGTCCAGAACACCGGAATCCATTTCCCGGTCCCCCAAAGGCAGCAACGCGGGAGAAAGCAAGGCATCCGTCAACACGTGGTCAGCGCCGGCCGCCATCGTGGCGCCATCAACAACTTGTTGGTCCAAAAAAACTGCCGGCAATTCCAAATCTTGACTCATGAGATCAAGCCTATCAGCAACGGACACGCTTCGCATAGCTTCCTTCTCTCGCTGCAATTTCCGTTGATCAGACTTCTTCCACGTAAACAAAACGGACTGCACCGCGCTAGGATGATGAAGGTCACAGAGGTCGCACACTTTGCTTTGAAAATCATACGGCCGACAACGACGACACAAAGGATGGAAATCCCGCGCTAATTTCGGGTGCTTGCACGCTTTGCACGAACGCTTCTTCAAATATGCTTTACACCTTGCTGCACATTCACTTCTAGACATCGTAGGCTTGACACAATAGTTCTTGAACTCTCATGAATTCACACACGAAGCACTGCAGTAACACTCGCCTGGTGAGGGCGCTGGCGTCAGAGGTGACGTGCAGCGCCACCTGGCGGTGGTGGAGAAAAGTTTAGGGAGAACATAAAAAAGTAGGTTTTTAGTTCATAAGCGAGCAGTAAATAGCGTAAAAAGGTGGTTTTAGCATTATTACTGAAGGTAAGTATTTGCAGGAAGTAAGAAATAGAGTCCCAGAGTTTTTGATGTTTGGTGCCGGTTCTCCTAACCAATCTTCAGGATTTTAGGCCTCATGCCTTTACAGTAAATGGGAGACCATGAAATGATAACGTCCTCTGGTTATTCTTCCATTACAGCGTAGTTTACGGCTTCCGACATCTTTTATTAAGTTTTTAATAACGCATAAGTAGTTTAAAGTTGTTTTCTTTAATTTCCTAATTTACATTCACTATCGTTGAATGCAGTCCCTTTACGGTCGCCATCGCGCTCCCACTCCCAGCCGGCTGTCCGCCAAGAGAGGCGCACCTGCTAGCTCCAATGGCTGTGATCTTGACTCGCTTCGCGTGACGTCACTTGTGACAGGCCCCCGCCGCGATGAGTGATCACGTGCTATACACGTGCCAGTTAGGGAATCCCAGCTTCCAATCGGGGAATCTCAGCTTCCGTTCGTTGCGTTGTTGTGTTACGACAGCTCGAACCATGGGCTAGTTTTAGCAAACAAAAGCAATTTCACCTCAATTTTGACTACACGGCCAACAACAACATCAGTTGAGGTAATTAAAAGATGATATTAAATAAAATAAATCCAAAATAGGCGTGCCAAAGTACCTAATTCAGTCGGAATTACACCTCTGTTGTAGGCCTATGCAATGGCGGTTTTTCTTTCCAAACGGGACTTTGAATCCAGGGTGCGTCGGGAGTTTTAGAAACGGTTTTGAAGTGATGATAAATCGTGGTTTGGACGCCAAGGGGTTAAATTCGAAAAGTAAGACGGTTAAATGACGGTATCAAAAACTAGCAAGAAATAATAGCATGATAAACCAAAGATGACTTCCATGTTGCAAGAGTCGAGACAGTTTTGTTCATAAAATAAATTCAGTTTTTTTTTTATGTTGGTTTCATTCTTTTTCTTTTTTTGCTCTCGTGCTTTTATTTTGCTTTCGGTCTTTGTTATACTGTGCGCAATACAAAACGGAACGAAAGCAATTTAAAAGGGAATAAAAGCAAAAAAAGGAACGAAACCAACGTAAAAAAGTTGTAAGTAAAAGACCTGTTATGATTTTGATTCTTTTTTTAATGCAACCAAAATTCAATAATTTTAATGTAAAATAAATACATAGACTACATATGTAACGGCGGATGCTACGACGGAATAGGTGCTTGTAACATCGCCGGTCGCCTGGTGTAACTGGATCAGTCTTATTATCACTCTGGTTTACTTTTGGTACTGTAACGGCGGGTGCTACGACGGGGTAGGTGCTTGTAGCATCGCCGGTCGCCTGGTGTAACAGGATCTTACTATCTTTCACTACGTGTTGCTTTCGAATACTTTTTCGGTTAAACAGCACAACTGCTACTGTCCCGATGTAGGGAATGGAGCATTGAAGTCCTAATCTAAGACCACACTAGTGATAAAATAGCGGGTAACGCTGCCACCAAGGTGGGAAAAGGCTAGCTAAGTTAAACTTTAAAGAGAATTATCTTACTTATTAACTTCTAGCAAATAACGAGCGAATAAACCGACGGACGTTAAAAAAACTCCTGGTTTTTAATTTAAATAAACATGAAGAAAATATCGCACTACATTTACATTTGGTAACTTTACACCTAGTTTAGGTTATAACTGGAACAACGTTATGTTCGCAAAAACAATTTCAAAATAGAAACAGTGAGTTGTACAAGGGGATTTCGCAAAAGAGCCCTCTAAATTATCAACAGCCTCGGCTGACTAATAATAGTAGACCTGTTTTACAGTTATGTTTCAACGTGAATTAACAAAGCATTAAACCTCCTAGAGTTGCTGTTGATAAGTCAACTCCTTAAATTACAGAAGCCGCAGCTACCTATAAAGTCGATCCGAGCGAATAATCAATGAAACATCCCACGAGATCAAACCGTCCTTTGTTTACTTTAAACTGCGTTTAAAAAAAACATAATAAAGAAAGCTGGTTTTTAGTAAGGGACCGTCAACCCTTAAGTTACGGCCGCCAACGTCCGAAATGCCGTTTGGCTTGGCGCACCATAAAATTAACTACTAAAGCTACGAGGTTAAGTTTAAAGTTAAACTATAAATTTTGACGTATAAGTCCAAAAAATAAACTTTTAAAGTTAAACTAAGTTGAAATACGAACCACTACCTTTGCCCGGCATGGCAACAATTGGACCGCGGCATCTAAACTCCCGACCGGCGTAGCGACCTCTAGCTTTGAGTATCCTGAGCTGTGCTAACGAGTGAGTCTGGGGCTGGGGTTATATACTCATTACTGGAAGTTGGCGCGGACGCCGAGGATAGCTTCGGAGGGGGTGAGCGGGGAAGAGGAGGCGGACATCTGGAGGAGGAGAGACTGACCTAGATCGGCCGAGCTGTCACTACCGGAAGTCGGTGTGGCAGCGCGGACGGCTAGGGTAGCTGAACGCTCTGAATGGATGGGGAATTGAATGCTGAGTTTTGGTTGGACGGGAATTGCGGAGGTTGAATTGACAAAGAGAATTGCCAACTTGGAAACGTTAGAGGCCTGGCTTTGAAAATGCAAGTGGGTTTTCAACTCATAACAACGTGATTTTGAACTGAAGGTAAGTCATTTTTATGATAGTAAAAACTAATTTCAACAAGTTAAAATTTTCATTTCTTACTATCTGCAAATTTACTTACCTTCAGTTCTTATGCTGACTTTGTCAGTTAAGTGGTGGGAGGTATAATACATACACTTACCGCAATGATAAATCTTATTTATCTAATAGTCTCTAAGTACACTCACCTTCATATCTTGGTGTTGTCCCATTACTGCCCGTCTCTTCTCTCCGTGTGTCGGTATCCTAGTTCTTCTTAGACCTAGGTCCACCTTCTCTCACCCACATGAACATCTTCCCGTGACTTGCACTGGTCCGATGTCCACCTTTCCTTCCACTGTGCCACTTTACTTCGTCTACTGGTTCTTCTTCGAACCAGCGACTACATTCTGGGCCACCACTTCTGCCCCACTTTCTCTGCTTACGTCTCTGAGGTAGTGCTTAATAAAAGTATTCTTTGTTTTCCACTTGCAAGCTGCTACCACCTCGTATAACGGCGTGCCTTTGCCATAAGCACATGAAGCAGACAAGGCTCGCAACTCGTGTGCCCTTATCTCGTTAGGAACATCAACATGATCCGGGCTCGTCTCATATGCCCTCTTGATAACCTGGCATATCCAGTTACCCAGTTTGAACGGTGTCACTAGTTTGTTAACCATTTCCCCTGATGCTTTGTCAATATCCAAGAAGAGTGGCGTCCCCGTTACTCCCCAGTCTTCTTTTTCTTTCACCTTTGCTGTCTTCTCCAGGTAATATTTCAATGCCCGGATTGGGCACTGTAACTTTTCGTCACTTCCTCTCTGTTTTCCGTGGCCTATGGCGTGAATCACTACTGGTGACGGTGCCTCGTATGGTCTCGAATTTTTTGCCCTAAAATTTGCAGGGAAGATTAGCGACACAGAGGACCAGTCCCTCGCAAACCTTACATGTCCTTCTCCCCTCGAGAAGGCCGCCACCTCACTCTGCCTTCCGGCTGACGATACTGCTACAAGGAACACTGTTTTGAGTGTTAGCATGCTCAAGAAAGCCGATGCCAAAGGTTCGAAAGGTGGTTGCGACAGGCTGGTAAGTACTAAGGGCAAGCTCCATTTGGCAAAAAAGGTACGTGTTCTCGGCCTCGTGTTCTCAAACGCCGTTATGAGTTTGGATAAGATGGGGTTTGACACCACCTTCTTCATGCCCATGCACGTGAGCACTGAATTAATTGCGGATCTGTACCCTTTGATGGACGTGGGAGACAAATTCTTCGCAAACAGTTTCTCCAAGAATTGCGAGAGGTTTATAACTGACGGGTTGCAGGGGTCACATCCATGGTTTGATGCCAAATGAACCACCTCCTCCAATGTCCCTCGTACATCTTGGACGTTGACTTCCTTAATGACTGCAACAGTTTGTCCGCTACTTCGTTAGAGAAACCATCTTCTCGAAGGCATGTTTTCAAAGTCTCCACCCTTGAAGGTGTAGCACTTCTGGGGCAGGGTGGACTGTTGAGCCCTGTGTTGAGTAAGAAAGTTTACTGTCACGGGAAGTTTACTGTCACTTCTTTTTTCATCTCCATCAGGTCTGGGAACCATACTGCTGCCGGCCAAAATGATGCTATGAAAATGAACGACCCGGAACTCACTCGAATCTTGTTCAATACCTGTTGGAGGAGACTGAAGGGTGGGAACGCATAGCCGCACATCCCTTTCCATGAAATTGACAAGGCATCGGTTGCCCAGGCTTGAGGGTCCGGGCACGAAGACACATAGTTCGGCAGTTGTTTGTTTGTCTTTGTCGCGAACAGGTCCACAAACAGCCGTCCCCATTTTTCAGACAAGGTGGCGTAGATAAGTGGGTCCAGCTGCCATTCCGTAGTCGGATCTTGTCTCTCCTTGATAGTTCGTCTGCCCACACATATTGACGACCCGGTATGTGTCACGGGATTAGATGTATAGAATCTTGAGAGCACACTTCCATGAGCCTCGTAGTTTCTTCCATCAGGGTCCTGGAATGTGTCCCTCCGCCTCTTTTTATGTATGCTACCGTGGTTGTATTGTCTGACATTATCCCTACATGCTTGTTCATCAAAAAATGTCTCCAAGTCTCCACTGCTAGTCGTACTGCCCTTAGTTCGAGTAGGTTGATGTGCATGCCTATTTCTGTCTCGTCCCATATCCCTGACAACGTTAAGTCCCCTAAGTGGGCTCCCCAACCGTTGGCAGACGCATCCGTGAACAGTATGATCTCTGCCTCCTTTTCCTTCAGTGGGACTCCCGCTTGTAGGTTTTCTTTCTTCCTCCACCAGCTCATATCTGGGATGTTATCCAATTTGATGATATCTGACCATGAAGTCCGTGGGTTCCACTCTTCTTTCCTGAACCAGTGTATCGGTTTTAAACGCCACTGTCCCCGGGGTACGTCCAGTGTTGCTATTGAGTCTTAACAGCCCTATGACAGACGCTAGGTCTTTTGCTGATATCGCTGTCTTCCGTTGTACTTGTTTCAGGGTCTTCAGTGTTTTCTCTATCCTTTCTGCCTAAGGGCGAATCATGCAGTTGCTTAAATCGAAATCCACGCCCAGGAAAGTGAATTTCTGAAGGGGAGTGAATCGTGATTTCTGGAAGCTGATGCCCAACCCTAGACTTTGGAACAACCTCAGGCTTCTGTCCAGTTGGACAGGGCCGTAGCTAGGCCCCTTGGCACCCAAGACGAACCAACTGCTCGCCCCCCACCCCTCAGCGAACCAATCGAGAGTCGCCCCTCCCCCCTTTCATTCACTGTCGAACTATTCATATAATTATTATATGAATACTAGTTAGTATTTAGTTTGGAAGCCTCAATAACATTCGTGACAAATTTATTTTCATTTTCTTGAAATAGATAGTGAGGAAGGGGGGAGGAGCCTCTCAGTTAGTTCGTTTGCGGGGGAGGGACTGCCACGTAGTTGGTTCGCCTTGAGCGCCGAGGGGGCTAGTTATGGCCCTGTGTCCAAGCAAGCTTCTGTGCACGTCATCCTAAAAAAAAACATTTGCTCTGCTGCCAGGCTTTAGCGACATAGAAGTGACTTGGTTGCTGGTTGAATACAATACATATTCGATTCGGGCTAGTGCGTCTGTACGTGACCGTGTCTATGACAGTCTGTGACTTGGAAACTGCTCTAAGAAATGCCTCTATATAAACTTTTTTTCGTTAATTTGTGTGCAACGCCATCCGTTAAAAATATATTTGTACATTACAAACAACTCCGAAATTCGGCGAGTGCCCCCAGGAAGGGGGCGCCTTGCTCGCCTTACCCTTCCTACGGCCCTGCAATTGGGAAAGCAGAACGGTTGGCAACAAGCTGCGTATCAGCCAATCGTCTAGAAAGGCATGAGCGCTTATTCCTTTGCAATGAAGCACCCCTAGAATTGGTTTCAAGACCCTTGTAAACACCTACGGTGCAGTTGCCAGTCCGAATGGAAGGGTCAAAAATTGATAGGAAATGCCTTTGTGTACCAGCCTGAACAGATGTCTCACCTTCCTGTGTAGTGGTACATGGAGATACGCGTCCTCTAAGTACACAGACACCGTGTATTCTCCTCCTTGTAAGGCTTCCCGGATCTTTGCGATCGTTTCCATTTTGAAATGTACTTTCTTTAAATGGCTGTTTAGCTTCCGCAGGTTGAAGATTAGGCTTAGAGTATGCCAATTCCGCGTGAGAGTTGGCCCTTATACTGCACCGCAGCATGGCTTCGTCGTTGTCGTGGAGTTGCGTAGGAGTTTTGATGAAGGCTGGCGTCTTGATTGTCGAGTCTAGCTCTAAGTCCATCCGTTCCGTAAAATATTCCGCTTCGGGGAAGGTTTTATATCGTTTTTTGGGTGGCGGCCCTTTTTCTGTTGCCGTAAAAAACATCTTTGCTGATTTCGGGTCATGTGGTGGAAGAGGCTTAGATACCGAAATTGGTTGACAATCTTTTCGAGTCAGAGATTCGTTGTTTAAAAGTTGTCGAAATGCCACTGCTGACTGTGGTAAATGTACTGGGGCAATCTTTGTGCTGCCTGCATTGGCCAGGGTCTCCATTGGTGGGTCCTCTGGATTAATCTCCACTGGTGCCGCCTGCTTACAGAAAGGTGTCTTTTAAATATTTTAGGGTGAAACCGGCGAAGGCTTTCCTGCTAATCAAACCCGGTCCTTTCTCGAACGGGTCGTCGTGGTCCGTTGACTCCGGAATCCGTGGTTTCTTGGCTACTTCCTCCCTCCATTGTTCTTCCTTTTGTTGTTGTTCTTCTGTGAACGATCTATTATCTATAAAGATAGAATCCTCGTTAAACTGCACTCTCCTGAGTTTAGCCGGTGTATCTTGTACTGTTCACACGCCCTCGTTCTGTTATGGTAAGTCTGGTAGTCCTAGTGACCTTCCTCGTACTGTTCGCCACTATTGTCGCCGTGTCTTTCCGAAAAATTCTCTAACCTCACCCCGTCGTCACTGTAATCCTCTTCTTGATTGTCCGATTGTGCACCCTCATCGATGTGTTCCGAAAAGGGTGCCACTGCCCTCACTGGTGACGTTTGCAATCTTTGGTTGCGATGTGTAATCCTGGGCGGCGAAGCACATGGCTTTCTATCTTGGCGAACTGCATAACCTTTTGTGTTGCTGTTCTTTCACCGCCTGCGAACCACCTGCTTCTCGGTTCGCCTTCTGTTTGCTGCTGCTGCACGAGCTTGCTGCCAGCGAACTGGATCCTTTCACCGGTACTTGACGGATCGCCGGCAAACCGGGCGCCTGCACGTCCGCTGTCATGTCACTTAGCGATCGCAACGCCTGATCGCCAGATTTTAGCGAAGTGTTCGTATCGCTAGCCCTCCCGCTTACCCCTTTCTTGGGTGCGGGTAGAGCTTTTTTGCCACTTTTCGACTCACTTCCCTGTCTGCCTACCCTTTTCTCGGGAGCGGACTGGGGTGGCACTATTTTGGAATGCTTTCCAATTCCTTTACCCTTACTGGAATTACCTGACGAAGTCTTGCTTGGCTGGTTGTTGTCTTTCTGAGCAGGTGACTGCTTTTTCGAATCTGCTGATTTCTGTGGTTTTGACGCCTTTCCACTGATCGCCGGCGAACCCTTTGTGTCCCCGCGTGGCGAACCCTTTGTTCTTTGTCTCACGTCAACATCGGTCACCTCGTTTTGCACAGATAAGTCATTGTTCAAAACTACCATGCCCTCGTAATTTACGTTAGTTGACGGATGAATTGGTTGGGCACTTTGCGCTACCAGAACGTTCATGCTGGCCATCAATCCCGCTAATTGGCTTCGAATCGACTGCTGCATCTCGCTAAGTTTCAGGTCCACGTTGTCGATCACCTTCGTACTGACATTCAGTTCCATTTTATTTGTTTTAGTTTCCAACACTGAAAGTGCCGTCTCCCAAGGAGCCTTCGGGATAATTAGACCTTTCATTATCTTCAAACCCATCGAAATCTGCCGTCGTATCCGAACTCACGCTTGCCATGTCTTTCATGAAAATCGGTGCATCCGGGTCCCAGCTCATGCTTGCCAAACGTTCGTCCAGGCTTGCCTTTTGCTTGTCTGCTTTCTTTTGAGTTGTGCCTTCTTCTGGTCGGAATGCTTTCAAGTGTAGAGCAGTTTCTTCACAGTTTCGGTCTTGTTCAGTTCACAAATATTGTCTACAAAATTGCACTGACGACACCTTCTACAAAGCGGATGCAAGTCTTTCGGGGTTTTTTGGCAGGTACATGACGGATACGTCCATCCTTTCAATAGTTCGTTAACATTATCAACTTCTTTATCACACGTTTCGATCACTTCTTGACTTTGCTCGTTATCCTCCATTTTTAAAAAGGGAATCTAAGCCGCATGCTCGACCTCGACTGTCGCGTGCTCAAAAGCGAATGGGGTTTTCCCCACTTGAGGCAGGCAACTGCAGCAGGTGTGCTGCGCAGCGCGCCTGGCAGTGAAAACTGGCGTTGAAGTAAAAAATCAGAGAATTTTGTATTTGAGCATGGGAAAAGCCAATGATTTATAAAAATAAATCATGTTTACTTCAATGTAAACGATCCTTTAGGGAAAAGCCAAATTTATCGAATTTAGCATAAGAACTGAAGGTAAGTAATTTTGCAGATAGTAAGAATTTACATTTTCAAAAACATGGCAGGCAACACAAGCCAGCGAAATAGGCAAATAATTTTCAGGCCTGACCAGTGTCACCATATTTTGAGACTGGGGCAATATTGGAATTAAGCCAGTCGAGTGGCAGCGAATCTTCATTCAAAGAATGGCGAAAAATATATGTGAGGGAAGGGGGCAATACCTTGGACAAAAAATGTAATAACCTTCCACTCCGTTTTCTCACAACTAAGAAAATGCTGTGACCCCTTTGCCTCTAGGCACTCTTTTTGTTCTAAACAGATCTCTTCGTAAGCTACTGGTTTTACACATATCCGTCCTGTGCAACCAGCTTTTAAAATAGCCTACTGCTATTACTTCCCCAACTGCAACACAAAAAAAGTATACAACTTCACACTTACTTGCTAGAATTACTGTGAGCCAGTATTAAAGATTATAATTAAAAATGTTTAATATTTACCTGCAAAATCTGCATCAGTCTGAACTTCTTTTGTGTGTGCATTTTTCTTGGTGTGGAGATCGTTCTGAAAAAAAAATCATTAATGTAGAAGGCTATATTAAGAGAGAGAGAGAGAGACAAACACACATGCACCCTTCCCCACATGACCAGAAGTTAGGTTACCCTATTGATCCCCAATGTCATAAGTAGTATAAGTAAAGAATCCACACGGTGAAGCATCCCAGAGGACAAGATGAAACCGCGAACAAGTTCTATCCCGTGACATTGCACAAGGACAGGCGACGCTTGAAAACAACTCAGCGCTGGTGCACACCTAACTTCTTCAGGCAGTGCTTTCCATGCTCTCACAACCCTAACCCCGAAACAAAACCTTCTCACATCAATACGACACCGCCTCAAAAAAAGAGTTCGAGGCCCCGCATATCTGTCCCCTCTAACAATCAAGAGCTGCTTCCAGTCAACATCAAGGAGACCACTTAAAAGTTTAAAGACGAAAGTCAGATCCATCCTTCGCTTCCTTGTCGATAAGGATTCCACCCCAAGGGACGCGAGGCGTTCGTCATACTGGGTGGATCACAAGGTCCCAACCATGCGAGTGAATGGACAGACTCAACAATCTTAATACCCTTCACTCAGTATGGTGACCAGACTTAAGTGAAATATTCCAACAATGGCCTTACCAAAGCTTAGTAGGCCGGCACCATAACACTGGGTGCTCGCATAGTAAGTGTTCTGTTTAAGAGACCAAGTGCCCGATTTGCCTTGGCCACGACAGCCGCACATTGGTCAGCTCTTTTCCCATTTGCCGACACAACCACACACAAATCTTTTTTAGTCGTAACTTCAGTTAGCTTCATGCCCCCAATCTTGTAAGGAAAGGCCAGTTTCGCTAGACACCACCCAATTCGCAGGATGTGGTATTTCGCAATATTAAGAGTCATTTTGGCTTCCTTCGTCCAACTCGCAATCCAATCAAGATCCTGCTGAAGAGTGTCACAGTCTTCCCTGGCAAAAATTTCTTGGATACTTTGGTATCGTCAGCACAAGCCAGAACGGACGACTTAATACCCTCAAAAGCATCATCAGTGTAAAGAACAAAGCGGAGGGGTCCAAGTACACTACCTTGAGGCACACCATTAGTAACACTTTCCCAAGAAGAGGCCTGGCCATTAACCACCACCCTCTGCCTACGATCGGTGAGCCAAGCTTCCACCCAGTCAACAACATCAGCCCTAGCACCGAGGTTACGAAGTCGTCTCATTAAGCGTAAGTGGGGCACCTTGTCAAACGCCTTTGAAAAGTCCAAGTAAATGCAGTCGACGTGTGCATCACTGTCCACTGAAGCCATCCAGTCTTCTTGAGCAAGAAGCAAGTTAGTAGAGCAAGATCGACCATGAACAAAGCCATGTTGCACATCACATGGCACACCTTTACTCTTCTAATAGGTCTCCAAAAGCCCACGAAGAATGCGTTCCAAGATCCTGCAGACCACACTAGTAATGCTCACAGGACGGTAATTTCCGGGATCTCTATGATTCCCAGCTTTGTGGGTGACCGAGACATTTGCAACTTTCCAATCTTCCGGTACAGACCCAACACGAACGGATCTCGCAAAAAGCCGGGCGAGTGGCATAGCCAGTTCATGGGCAGCTTTGTAGCGGCGGACGCTACGACGGTTGAGGTGCTTGTAGCGTCCCCGACATCATTGGTTGACGAGTACTTCTTAGCATCAGGTTTTGTGGTTATTACGACTTTTTACGACAATAAACACAGCATGGGCTACAGTCCTGGCTTGGGGGATGGAGCGTCGGTGTCCTATTATAGGCCTAACCTGAAAACTACCGGTAATTTCACTGCCACCAACGGTGGATTAATTTAACTGTTTAAATGAAGTATAAAGCTAAAAGGGCTACATAATAGTTTACACTTAAAAACAATTAATCTGCTAGGGAACGAGCCTGAGGTTTAAAAACTCTTGGTTTTTATTTAAAACATCAGAAAAACGAATATATAAACATTTTTACATTTAGTTCACTACTTTTGCCTTTGACAAGTTTGCAAAAACAATTTAACAGAATTTACATTTGAAATTCACTTTTGAACAAGAACAACGATGTTGATTCTTAAACACACTTAATTTCGATTAGAAAAAGTATTTTTATCTTGAGTTCCAATCCTGGAATACCCAGCAAGCTGAACCGCATCCGCTAAGTTACAACTATATTTGACAACTGTAGTTTTCAAGTCGTCCAACAGTTATTTTTCCCTGAATCCACGAAGATCAACCTGTAACGGCGGACGCTACGACGGCTGAGGTGCTTGTAACGCCCCCAGTTTCCTGGTTTGACACGGAGATTCAGCTTAAGGTGTTGCGGTGATTATAACGACTTTTACGGCATAAGCACAGCATGGGCTACAGTCCCAGCATGGGGGATGGAGCGTCGGGTCCTATTTAAAGGGGGCCTAACCTTAATACTACTGGTACTTCACTGCCACCAGCGATGGAACTTAACTGTTTATCAAGAGCTAAAATTAAAGATGGGCTACATATTTATTTTACACCTAAACAATTAATCAAATAGCAAACGAACTGAAGTTAAAAACTCCCGGTTTTATTTTAACAACAGGGAATGAAAAGCACACTTTACATTAAGTTTGCACGAACAGCTTTTGAATATCAATGAATTAAAAGTAACAAGTTTGAATTTACATTTCGTAATTCACACGATACCACAAAACGACACTTGTGTTTTGAATATACGATCAATTAAATTTTCGAATAGAAAAAGCAATACTGAACGCTCACTTGAGTCGTCCGCAAGACTGAACAGCCCAGGCTGGTTACAGTCTATCAAACAGTATGTTTCAAACACGCATGAAAGATCAACCGTTTCACAGTTTTGTTTCTAAATGATAAAACAGAGCCTTAAACCTCCCTGCTGTTTAGAAGCCAACTCCTCAAATTATAAAAGCGGCGGCTACTTATAAAGTACGTCTGGAGTGAATAACCAATGAATCCCACACGAAGATCAAACCGTCAGTTATTTGGATTAAAGTTACATTTAAAACAAATAAGAAAAAGTTTTGGTTTTTAGTAAGAGAACCACTCTGACGTTATGGGGTGAGACAACCTAATATACCGCTTAAGGCGTCACCACCATAATTTCCTCTAAGCTAGAAGTTATGTTTAAACTTTTAAACTATAAATTTAGACTTGGGGGGGTCCTAAACTAAAATTTAAAAGCTAAACTATAACATACGAACCACTGCCATTTTGCCCGGCATGGCATCCTACGGACGTGACGTCTCCACTCCCGACTGGCGTGACCCTTCTAGCTTGAGAGATCTGTGAGCTGTGCTGAGGAGGGAGGGGTGTGGGGGCTTTTTATGCTAGAGACCGGAAGTTCGCGCGGACGGGCAGGAAAGCTGCTGGGGTCTGATTGGCTGAGGGCCAGGAGAACAATGGAAAGTGGGAGGAGAAGTCGGTTTGACAAAGGGACTTGGTGCAAAGCCGTTTGAAGGAGAAGGGACATGTAAAGATAGGCCAATTAAAGTTTTCCTGAAGTGAACTTTGGGAAAAGGCCTTTGCTTTAAAATATTGACTATTGAATAAATATTTGCATGTTGGCAACGTGAATAGGCTTTGGTTAAACCTTAGTACTTTGGCTTGGGAAATACATAAAGCATATTACTATTAAATTTTACAAGCTTTAACTGAAAACTGCAGTGTTATACACCACAACTAGTTTTTGGCGTGGGGGGGGGGGGGGAGTAAATGGGAGGATTCGAAGTTTTATGCATAGTGTGACATTCGGATTGCTTTGGGAACAGATCTTTATAAGTATCTTTTTGTTTTAATAGTGGAACAAGCTAGTAGTAACGTTCTGGTGGTCACAGTCGGGTTTTAGAGGAGAACTAAAATAAACATATATACACTAAAATTTGTGTCCGATAGAATGCCGATGTCTAATTACTTCGGACTAATGGCAGCGTTTCTGGGGGCAAAAGATTATTATAGAATGATAAAAATTGGTTAAATAATCTAGCTCAGTTGTATGCTAAAATGGATGAAGTTAATTTGGATGCTTAACTTTAAAGTTAAGGGATAACGTTTGATCTTAGTGGAAATTTTTCATAGTAGTTGCGATCGTTCAAACACAATAGAAAATATCACACTTAAAACTAGTTGTCTGTATCCACATGTATGTGAGGTTAAGTACCAAAGGTAGCCCCTCCTTATTCACAACTAAGCTAGTGTTTTGGGGCTTTTTGCCCTAAAAGAATAATAAAAGTAAATAGCAACATATACATCGAGTTACAATAATGGCGGCCAAAATGAGGAGTGCTGCGGTTGGTTTCGTAAGATTTTCAAATGGCTATGGTGAAATTTCTGGATTGAATTTTCAAATTCGGGCTTCCTCAGGAGGTAGATATTGACTCAGTCTATTAAACAGTGAAGAGTTTGACTGTTTCTGTCCATTATTGTGGAAATGGCTGAGGTTTGAAAATCGAGGTTTTTTGGGCACTCAGAGATAAAAAAGTTTGTTCGTTTTGCAAAACGAAGTGTTTTTCGACGGCCAGCCTTTACAAACCGTCTTTTTGTTTACATTAAAGAATGAACAAAGAATGAACCTAGCTTTTTAGAAAGAGGTGCCTACTCTAACATTATGGTGGTAAAGACCAGCAATGCCGATTTGGCTTACCAAGCATAAAGACTCTAAGCTAGAGGTTAATTTAAGTTAGACTATAAATTTAGAATTGGAGGGTCCTAAAGATAAACTTCTAAAGTTAAATTAGTTACTTACAAACCACTACCATTTTGCCCGGTATGGCAACCACGGACGTGACATCTCATTCTCCACTCCCGACCGGCGTGACCTTTCTAGCTTGAGAGATCTGTGAGCTGTGCTAAGAATGGAGGGTTGGGGGGGGGGGGGCCTTTTTATGCTGGAGCAGCGGATTTTCTCGACCAAAGCGCGGACGGGTAGGAGAGCTACGGGGGTCTGATTGGTGGAGGGCCAGGAGAACAATGGGAAAGTCGGTAAAGCAAAGGGTTTTGGTGCAGAGCCATTTGAAGGAGTAGGGAATGGTTAAAGATAGGCCACATTGAGTTTTCAACTCTTGAACTTTGGGAAAGGCCTTTGCATTGGGAAATTGATTATTAATTGGATATTTACAAATGCACATCGTGAATAGGCTCTTGTTAAAGCTTAGTACTTTGGTTTGGGTAATGAAATAATCATTACTATTAAATTAAATAAGCTTTAACGGTAAACTGCAGTGTTACACACCACAACTTGGTTAGGGGGTGAGGGGGGGGGACTGAGTTTCTTTGCACAGACTGACTTTTGCATTGGCTTTGTGAACAGATCTTTGTAAGATTTTTAGTTTTAATAGAAGGACAAGCTATTGCACACATTCGGATGGTCACAGTCGGGGTTTTGGTAGAGATTTAAGACAAAAATATTTACCAAAAATTCGTGTCCGGTGATTGCAGATGTCGAATTAGTTCGGACTAATGGTATCGTTCTGGGGGCAAAAGATTATTAATAAAGTATAAAAAGGATAAATAAACTAGCTTAGTGAATGCTGTAACGCATTTAAGTTAATTTGGCTCTTTAACCTTAAAGTTAAAAGACAGGTAACGATCATGGTGGAAATTTTTCATAGAAGTTGCAGCTGTTCAACATAATAAAAAATATCACACTTAAAAGGTTGTTTGTATCCACATGTATGTGAGGTTAAGTACCATAAATGGAAGCCCCTCCTAAATCACAACTAAGCTAGTGTCTTTGGGCTTTTTGCCCTAAAATAAAAGCAATAAAATCGAAGATACAAGTTTCAGTAATGGCGGCCATGATGAAGGAGCGCTGCGGTAGTTTTGGAGTAGTTTTCAAATGGCGATTGTGAGACTTCACGAAGAAATTTTGAAGATTGGGCTTCCCGAAGACCTAGATAAAGTGTCTGGCTATTAAATGGTACCAAGATGGGCCTTTTCTGTCCATTATTAAAAATTTGGCGAGGGGTTTAAGACCGAGGTCTTCTTGGCGTTTTGAAGCGCTCAAGAGAAAAAAAAATTTTCCACGAGTTTTTTGCTCTTGGAGGTCATGTATCCTCTCCAATCGTTTTTTTGGCAAGCCGACATTACACGCCCCCACACAGAGGATTTTATTCAGGGTTCCTTAGAACTCCGAATAAAAGCTAGAAACAGAATGGTTAGTGCACACAAGATATGCAAAAATCAAGATTGCCAAGCCATGCAATAAGTAATACACAACAAATCCATATTAAGCAACACTTTGTGGAGATATCCATCTCAAGTTACTTTCATTCAATTTTAGAAAGAGACAGACTGGGTTTCATTCATTTTAAACTAAAAATGAGATAGACTGTGGATACTTTTTCCTACCCCGGGGATCCTTTTACAAAAAATATTATTACACTGTTTACAAAAATATTAACTTAGCCGTTTTGTATTTTTGGGGGACCAACGTTTTTGTGGCTTAGAAAATTTTTTATAAATTAAAAGTTACAAGTTATGAACACTATTTTTGCGGCCATTAACTAAATACTGTCCCGCGCTGCTGGTGCAGGAAAATCGTACAGTATCTGAAAATGGGGTAAAACACATTTTTATCACTTACTTCGTTTTAACGCAGTACCAAAAGTGTTCCAGTTACTCCAAACTAGCAAATTTTCGAATGCTTATACTGTCATTCTTCCTCAGGCTTGGGCAATGAGACGCACACGCACCAACTGTCCTACTTTCACACCGAACGCCTGGAATTTGGCAAGTGCGCTTGACGCCACAGGCCTCAATGGCCGCCACTATCACAACTCCCATTGGGAAGTTTGCTCCCCTCATGATGAACATGGGGATGAAAAACACTCCATTTTGTTTCCAAAAACTAATAGACAATGTCACTCGCGGCATGGAGGAGTTTGTGACTCCCTTTCAAGATGACACCGCAGTTGGTGCCGAAACGTGGAAACAACATCTTGAGAACATTTTTAATTTCCTCTCTGCTGTCAAGAAGGCCTGGTTAAATGTTAACGCAAAAAAATCGTAGGTCGCTTGCAGCAGAGCTACTTTTCTTGGACATGAAGTGGGCAATGGAACTCGCACTCCTTCAGAAGTGAAGGTGTTGGCTGTACAAAAATCCGTACGTCCACAAACTAAGAAAGTTGTCCGTTCCTTCCTTGGTTTGGTTGGTTATTACCAACGTTACATTCCCCACTATTATGAAATCGGTACTTGTCTAACAGACTCCCTGAAAAAGGATGCACCCGATCGCGTTTCATGGGATGATTCAAAGGAAAATGCCTTTGAAACTTTGAAAACTGCCTTAGTGACGTTTCCTGTCCTAAGAGCGCCCGACTTCACCCAAACCTTCATCCTCCAGCGTGATTGTTCAGACCGAGGTATGGGTTGCGTGCTTTCACAACAGTTTGGTGAACACCCGTCTTTACGCTTCACGTAAACTAACAGCCCGTGAGCAAAATTACGGGACAACCGAAAAAGAGTGTGCGTGTTTGATCTGGTCAGTTGCTAAATTACGGCCTTACATTTATGGGACAAAATTTATCATTGAGTCAGATCATAACCCGTTACACTGGCTCAAGCAAATGTCTGGAAAAAACCCCAGATTGCTTAGGTGGAGTCTCACCCTTCAAGAATATGGCTACACTGTCAGGTACAAACCTGGCAAGTTTCACTTAAAAGCTGACACGTTAATAGACATTTTGTTTAAAAATTAGCTTGTTAAAACTCATCATTTTCAGTAAAAATTGACTGAAAATTAGTTTTAACTGCATTTTTAATTTTGTTAAATGGTTTGTTGGAAGTACGTCCATAACAGAAAGCAACTTCCAGTTAATTCCCGTTTTGTCCTTCATACCTAAATTTTAAGTGCCAATGCTATACTCTTTTTGCACTATCAACGTCTCCCTTTGTGGGAGATATTAACAAAGATTGTAACGACACTAATTAAATATTCATTAGGAATATTCTACGGGGGTTGCAACTTGTTATCAGTTGGCCCTTCTTTAAGTTTTAAACGAAACGGTTTTCTTTATAAAAAACCGTCTGTCTCACCTCTGAGGGGCAAAAGGTTAACTCTGTCGTTAAAAGGTTGTTGCGTTTTTATCCATAAAACCTCCCAGCATTGTATTGTTATGTTTAAGTTATGGGTCATACCTTAAAACCCTTCAGAGTCAAATTGAACATGTAAACAAGTTGTTTGGTAACCTTAAACTATTCTAGTAGGAGTAGTTTAACAGTAAATAGAGCTGGTCGTTTACGGCGCACCCAAAGTATTCGATTTTCTAACAACTAACGCAGTCTAGGTTAATTGAAAAGCGGCGGAGGGTACCTATCGCAGTCATCCCAGATAAAAAAAAAATGACTAGACTTGAGCAGAGGCAGAATCCGTACGGGACATATTACCAGAGCAATAGACGGCCTCATTTACTTGTTACAACGAAACAAAACCCTTAACTTTGTACTTTTATTCAAACCTAGTGTGTTTTTTGATAAAATGTCTTTTTAAATACCGATGGAACGGACGATTTACTTCCGTTTTCGTTCATTATCACTTACTTCTTTTTAACGCAGTACCAAAAGTATTCCAGTTACTCCAAACTAGCAAATTTTCGAATGCTTATACTGGCATTCTTCCTCAGGCTTGGGCAATGAGACGCACACGCACCAAACCGAACACCGAACGCGATGATTCCAATTCTCTCCCCCCCCCCCCCC
>JAHWFP010234895.1:163532-194084 GCA_023313725.1 Lithobius niger
TTATTTTTTCATCCGAAAAATCATCAGTACCCGTGGTTGAGTCATATTCGTCTGGATATTCTGAGTCTGCACGCCTGAAACGGCGGGAATCAACAAAATCCACTTTCCGGCTTTTCAAAATTTCATGTCGCGAATGAGATTGCTTGGGGGCGTTTACAGTCGGGATGCTGGTACTCAATAAAATCATCTTGCCGAGATTTGTGATGCAGCTCCGGTATGTAGTCCCGTTGCCAAATGGGCGAAGCCAAATGGCGTTTAGAAGAAGCGCTAGAACTATGTAAAGTTTTGTGACCAACATGAGGTTTTATTTATGCATGGTGCATAACTGAAGACCCATTGACATTCACACAGGCGTTTTGGTGAACAGTTAAATGTAATTCCAGAATCGTCCTTTAATACCTTAGTGGGAGATTTACTAGCATGGCGTTTGCACATATTGTTGGCGTCCGGGCGTTTGGGCGTATCACAGGCAGTTGGGCGTTTATGCTTATTGGCGTTTTGTGAGCCAACAACTTCGTGCCCTAATAGATCCCTAGAACGGCGTTTGGGAGAATTATTTTTATGATCACAATGCGAGCAATCGCCCTTCAAGATTCCCTTTGTTCCTTTCACGGATGGAATCTGACATTTTGGTGACTTCGGCAATTTTTTCCCCGTTTTTAAACGCTTGATCTCCGAATCGTATTTTGCAACGCCGAAATTGGGTCTCTTTTTTCCTGGGTGTCACCATTACCCGTGGCAATTCCCGACTCCTTCTGCGTCTTTTCTCGACAATGAGATGAACGAGTTGGGGAAGATCTAGTATCACACGAAGGCTTGTGTGTTTTAGACCTTTCAGGAGCTTTTTTATTTTCAAACACTGCTCCGCCCGGTTTACAAAACTTCGGCCCGAACTTGTCCGCTTGAATTGAAACCATTGCCACATCAGACCCTTTGCCAAGCTTTTTAATTTTATCCGCCACATCATTATTTACCTTACTTTCTTTCTTCGCCGACTTCTTGATTTTCGAAACATCGTCCGTCTTCTTGGCCACGGAGCTTGACATTCGGCCGTATGAGAGCCGCCATTTTGTGTATCGTCGGCAACGACCTTGACCTTGGGAACGCTAAGCTGAAAACGCGGGGTTTGCTCAACAGATGGCACCGCTGACGGAGGCAAAGCAGCCGCGCCTTTCAACTCCAATAGACTTATAATGCGGTTTTCAAATGCACCAAAGCGTTTATTCACATTAGAATTAACTTCGACAGGTACCGTCGATCGCATAATGTTCATTTGAACGTTCATATCAGCTTTAGTTGCTTTTCTCATCTCAGAAATAACCATTTGCAAATTACTCTCACGTAGCGGCGTGTCATCGCCGAAAGGGAACGAGTCCGACGGATAAATCACTACCTCGGTTTCTATGGCAACGGCTAGGGGAACCAGCTGAGTAGGGGGATTCCCCGAATGACTAGCGATCGTCTCATCAGACAGGAAAACTAAAGGCGCGTTCACATCAGTACTCAGGGCTTGTAAACGAACATCGAGAGGTGTTTTAATCACCGACGCACTAGAATTGGAAGCCACCGAACCACTTCGACGTCCCTCACTCAACTTACGTAAATCCGTCTTCCTCCAACACTTTAAAATCTGCTTTAGCGACGGCGAGTCGTGTAGTTCACAAACTTCGCACTTTAAATCTTGAAAATTACAATTCCTGCAATTCCTACACGCAGGATGCAAGTCGATCGGAGTTTTCTTGCAGGTACAAATCGGAAACACTTTCCCGGAGGTAAGCAACTCACTCAACTTTACTGCATCCGCCATCTTGGCGTTTTAAAGGGCGTTTTGGCATATTTTATTCGAACAATAGCAAACCGAGCAGTCGTGTGTTCAGCACGGATGCTCGAAGTGAAGTGATCTACCAAACGCTGTAACAGTGTTATAAAGGAGACACCTTACGCGATCCTAGCAGAGGATTAGCTAAACTAATCAACTGAGATTTAAAAGGATGAGTTTTAAATCTGTGTCCGGCATTTTAAATAGCAAATCAGGTGATTTAAGCACATACTTAAGGTTAGTATTTTGCAGATAGTAAGAAACAACAATGATCAAAGGCAAGAATTTACACGTGCGACACGCACTAAATTTGCTTCCTCCCTCTCACCATATCAGCCCTAAACGCCGCTTCACTAACACAACACGCAACATGGTCCGGAAGCACATTCCACTCCCTAACAGAGCGTGGAAAGAAGGAATGATGAAAATAGTCTCTTTTACATTGATAGAGCCCATTCTTTGCAGCATGGTCATTTTCCCCAAAAAAATGAGGTGCGAAAATAAACTTATTCACATCCAGAACCGTGAGGCCCTTTCTAAGCTTGTAGAAGAGAAACAGTCTGTGCTCCCTCCTGAGTGTCTCCAAGGATGAGATCCTTCAGTAAGAAGGACTGAGTTGAGATCCTTCAGTAAAATTGTAACACACACATCCTGACCCCAACGGTTACTCACAGTTCTTGCAGCACGACGTTGTACTGCCTCAAGGTCAGCTATGTCGTACTTCCTGTAGCAGTCCCAGGCTCCACATGCATACTTAAGGTGAGGCCTGACCAAAATCATGCAAGCCACAGCTTTTGTATCTGGTCCAGACCCCGTAAGAGTCCGAGCAACAAAGCCCAACACCTGAGATGCCTTGGCAACAATTTTGTTATAATGCTCCTTCCAGGTCATCTTCTCATCGATAACAGCTCGTAGGCATCTCATACTAGCAACCCTGTCAAGCTCTTCACCTAGCAAACCATACGCAGGTAACTACACGTCAAGGCCAGACTGCCTTGAGCACACCACGAGTTTAGTTTTTGTTGCATTAATATCCATACCCCAAGTTCCGCACTACTCGTTTATTTTCATATAATCATCTTGAAGTGCAAGCTCATCCTCGATGGACTTGATAGACCTATGTGCAGTACAATCATCTGCAAACATCTCACACTCAGAAGATAGGTTGTCAGGAAGGTCGTTAATATACAACAAGAAAAGGAGAGGGCCACAAATAGACCCCTGAGGGACTCCAGAACAAACCTTTGCATCGCTGGAGAAAATGTCAGTATCAATCTTAGCAAATTGACTGCGTTCGAACAGATAGTCTTTGAACCATGCCAAAACTTCCTGAGAAAGTCCATAGGCCCTGAGCTTATGTAGAAGTAACTTGTGAGGAACAACATCAAAGGCCTTTTTAAGATCAACAGAGATAACATCGGAACGGTTTCCTTCATCCATGCTTCTAGTAATTTCATGAACTAGTTTAATCAGTAAAAGCTAAGTGGAGGCACCATGACGAAAACCAAACTGACAATTTGAGATCAAAAAACTTCATGGTGGCACTCACAATAACATGCTCCTACAGTTTCGAGGGGATTGAGAGCAAAGAAATGGATCTGAAATTTTCCAACTTATTTCTCTGACCGCTTTTGAAAATTGGAACCACAGATGCCCTTTTCCAAACCTTTGGGAGCACACCAGATTCAATAGACAGTGTGAAGACTTTAGTAAGGTACTTAGAACTCCAATTCTCTGTCACCTTTAACATCTTAGCAGTAATGCCGTCAGGATCACAGGCCTTGGTTTGATTGAGATATGGAATAAGTTTTCTAATGCCCCCCCTCGGTAATGTGAATGTTAGGCATTTGGGAATCAGTTCTACTAGGAAAGAAAGGGAAGGGGATCCCTAATTTCATCTCTCTGGAACACTGACACTAAGTACTTGTTGAAAGCTTCTGCTTTCTCCAAATCATCGGAGATGACGACACCATTTTCCAGTATCATTGCAGGATACTGACTTTCCTTTCTCATCATATTGACATGCTTCCAGAATTCCCTGGCCGAGTCTGCGATTTTAGTATTTAGATGACTATAAAAATTCTGCTTTGCAGTTTTGTAGGCACTGGAATTTTTTGCCCTCAGTTCTTTTAGTCTTTCAAGCATCACATCAGTTTTTCCCAACCTATGCATGGTCTTCCTACGCCTGTTTGCCTTATTCATACCTTTGATAAGAGACTTGTTGATCCAGGGCTTGTTTCCACGAGTAATGGTTTCCATTTTGGGGACATGATTCATAATGACAGATTTTAAATCCTCCTCAAAAAGTGAAGTTCTCATCGAATGACCTGTTGAAACCTTATTTTTAGTGCTTAACCCAGTAACACTTTTAACGACTCTGCGGAAGGCGGTTCCCATTAAGAAAAGGCTAGCAATAAGCTTTCCCCTCCCCTACAATCCTCACCACAGAGCCGATGCATAAATTCTGGTGACCAAGGTGAACAAATTCAACCAACTTAATAAACAAAATATACATTTATTCAGTGAATAACAACCAGGCAGGGCACTCCAAAATTCAATGTTAAATTTGCAGATCTAATCCAACTTAGACCAGTTCTATATAAATTCACAAACACTGACCAAGGCCTAAATTTCTAATTGACAAGCCCAAAAATATTTCAACCCAAAATTTAAATTTCTTTACAGTCGCCTTAGTCAATGAATAACCTCGAATATTTACAGCAAGCCCATATGTACATTTAATTCCCTACCCCACATATAAATAGAAAATAAATAACCAATACTAGGAAAATATACTCCACCGGTAAGTCAGTGTTGTAGTAGGCCTAGCCTATCTCCAAAACTTTCTCAGTTTAAAGCCTGTTCCTCTAAACCATAAACCATTTTACCACAAGTAGGCTACTACAAAAAAAAGTAACACGGAACCTAGGCATATCTCACCCTTTTTCCCGTTTCCAAATTTTAACCAACAGGAAAACCTGTTCACACTTAATTATTAGAGCCCGGATAAATAATTCTATGCTCATTGAATTCCATAAAGCTCACAAGGAGCGTTAACCACAAGCTTAACATTACTTAGGTAAGTTAATTCCTGCTGCATGAATACTGATGTGAGTAAACCCTAGTTATCAATCCACACATCACACACTAAACCAATACACTCAAAAAAAATAATAAACACTTTGCAAAAACCTAAACGACAGCGGGGCGGCCCAACCCCAAATTTGTAGAAAGAGTCTCGCGAGTTTCAGTTATTGTTACCCATAAAGGACCACAGTACAACGACTACGCAAAATGGAACACGCTCTCCAGCAGCGACCATAATTCACAAATTCCTCTCACGAATATATGAACACTGTAGTGCAATAGCACGGCCTTAGTTACTCACGGTACGAAGACACATTGGAGTGGACCAAACAAACAGGCGTGGAACCGAAGTGAATTGGACGTCTCGTATATCGCTCAAACATTTTTCCTGTTACCGCCAACATCAACAGGACAGGCCAGCTTCATGGCGTTCAAGCCGACGTCCGAACTTCACCAACAGACGACCGACGGAAATTGACTGTCCCTATCTACCGGGAAACAGGAGCCACGGGCGGGACCTGAAATTATCTTGTACTGACTTCTTTTTTCTACATGGTGGTTTCCAAACAAGACAATTCGCCACACAGTCAAAGGTAACGCAGAGAGTGAACCGACGCTTCACATGGTCGTGGGTTAGTTGAAACTCGAGGGGAAAACACCACGTGACACACCAGCCAATCCCAGAGCACGCCACACCGACACCACCACTGTCGTAAGAAAACTAACCCTAACTAAATAAACAATAATGAGTACAAAAACCTATCAAAACGAGAAGATAACATTACAGTAAATTTTAAAACGGAAAAAAAACTCGCAACGGAAAAATATTCACGCAAGAACAGATTGCAAAACCTAATTTCCAAAGGGCAATCTATTCAAGAAAGCGAAAATCCCCACACTCACTCACACATGCGAAAATCCCAACAGTGGGGGTGGCATCTTCAAATAGTAAGCGTTTCTCACGCTACACTGTAATGAAAATGCTCACGAAAGGACTGAAATCTTTCTTCCAACTCTCTCTCCATACCTTCAACATCAGTTCTCGCATAATCATAAAATGTGTACTTCCTACTTGACCTACGCTTGATATCCACATTCATCTCAACAATAGCAATCTGATGGTGACCGATTCCTTCTCTGCCGAAGCTATTAGTTCACTTATCAGGAAACGAAGTAAAAAGAAGATCTATAACTTATCAGGAAACGAAGTAAAAAGAAGATCTATAACTTATCAGGAAACGAAGTAAAAAGAAGATCTATAAAGTTTTGCCCATGAGTGGGTTTTGTCACAAGTTGTTCCAGCGAAAAATTAGCCATTAAGTCCTGCAACTCAGTGAAAAGAGGACAGGCACCTTTAAGAACAGGTACACGTTGGCTCCATGTAACGTCAGGGAAATTAAAGTCACCTCCAACAATTATTTCACACTTTCTATTTGCCATCACAGTCCTAAGACGGGTTTGTAGAACTTTGAGCATCGAGTCATTTTGTTGGGTACGATACAAACCAAAAACTGCCAAGCCATTATGTTTCTTACCAATCCAACAGTCACAAATTTCTTCACAGCAATCCTCCAAAACTACTGCCTCACTATCAATCACCTTGCTGACAGCAATCATCACTCCACCTCCCCTACTGTACACGTTAAAGTCTGACATAAGAAGTTCAGCAGTGTTTATGTCCTCAAGAAGCCAAGTCTCGGTGCCAATAATAATCTGCGGGTTTTCTTCTTTGATTAATAGATCAACCTCCACATGCATATTTTTTAGACTCTGCAGTCAGTTGGATGACTCGGAGGTTTTATCAACGCTAATACTAACAGTACTTCGTTCATTAACACCTTCACTAGGTTGATGCTCTTCCCACTTCCTCTTGATTTCTTCACTCTGTTTTGGTGTGAAGTCATGCTTGACCACCCTTCTATCTCCAACAGATGTCAGTCTCCTAGCACCTCTAAGGATTTGAATCTTGGCCGCAAGATCCTTCAGTTTAACTTTCACTGGGCGGCAAATTCCTGCTTTCGCCAGCCCTAATCTGGAAATATGTCCAATATCACCCACCCCAAGGTCAACCCCTTACTTTTCCTTGATGTAAGCAATGAGGTTACATCTGTCTTCCTCGATCCTTTCAGCGGGTAGTTCCTTGGTTCAAGCCGGAACCCCCAAAACAATGAGGTTGGTTTTTCTCAACTCCCTCTCGTCTCGTTCCTTGATTTCCTCCAGGGACTGAAGAACAGCCTTTTTTGTCACCAGCACTTCTCCCAATGCATCCGCGTAGCTTTCTCACTGCCCCATATCAGTTGAAGATTCGGCAAGGCCGACCCTTGACCGTTCAGCTTCCTGGGCTCTTTCAGCTTTCATCAGATCCCATTCCTTCCTGATCTTTTCTACGACTGCCTCGAGGGCTTGACAATTTTCATCCTGCACAACTTGCCTAGCAAGGACTGCTGGTAGCCTTTCATCAATAGAAGTAAGCTTACTGTAAAGTTTAAACAGGCTTTTCTGCTGCTTTAGGGATGGGCCACAATCTTTACACACCCACAAGACATTAGGTTTTACGAACACCTTAAACTCTTCTTTGGTCAGACTGGCACAACCTTTGTGGTAGTTCCTCGTGCAGACCTCGCACAAGACAAAGTCTTTTAACTCTGAGAAGTCTGCAGGACATGTGGCACACTTATTTGCATCACTCATTTTAGGTTTGGCAAATGCAATAATTAGCGACTAAAGTAGCGCGCTACGTGAGGAGAGAACCAGTAAGTGAGCCACGTTAAGGGCATGGAAAATCAGCAGTAGAGCCTCAGAAAACAGTTTACTCAAGCAAAATCAGCACCATGAAATTAGCATTAGACAGGTCTGTCCCCAAGGCGCAACACACAGCATCCAGCAAGTAACTTCACAAATAATTTCTGTGCCCTTGAAAATGTTTCTCTAGACAATGCGTAAAAAATGGTTTTGGTAACAATCAGAGTACTGCACATGGTCAATATGAGTTTCACGAAGTTAAGAGGGCAACAGTAATTTCAGAGTAGCCAGTGTCTTTTGTAGGGGTGTGTGATATTAATATTTTGGGTGTGATTAGATTTCGATCGATATTGGGAAAGAAAACCTCGATTTCGATTATTAGTCGACTTCGAAATTCAATTATTTCTTTTTCGAATAATTTTGTTTTTCAACTTGTATCTTTATGGGCTAGTCTTTGAAAAAATTATCAAGTTCCAATTACTTCAATACGTGTGAACTTGAAGATAAACTTCGAAATTGTGTTCTTTTATTAGGCAAAACTACATTTTTGGATTGATACAAATTTTGCAAACAAACCCGCTTCACCCCCCCCCCCCCAAAAAAAAAGTTTCACTTTCTTGATATTACAATCCCATGGTACCAACGAGTGTTCTTTTCGTTTATTACAGTAACAATTTTTATTAGTAAAACATACATACATTAAGTTTAATGTTATATGTATATCACTTTTTTGAGCAGCACCTTCCTTTGGTTGTATTTAGTCAAATTAACTTCATACATTGCGCAAGTTTGGCAAATTATTGGGGCCTAAAACGAAATCTTACTGTTGTAACTTTAGGACATTTTTTAGGGTAATGCCTACACTATTTTAGCAACGGTTAACATGTACCACACGTAGTTGCGACATAAAATGCAGCAAAAGCATAACACAGTGAAACAGTCTTCTGTATTTGTTTCTTGTAAGGGAGGATTTGAAACTCAACTTTCATCCATCTAACAGATCATCGCAAATAGCGTTGCAGTCAGTTAGGCTTAACAAATGAAATTACAAATTTAATTTTGGAAAGTGGAAACTCATTAGAACGAACAGCTACTGTAGTATAATTGTTCATCAGTAAGGCCCCACTGCAAAAATCTTGCAAGAATTGCTCCCACTGCCTAATTTTTGCAGTTTCCTTTTATTTTCTAGGTTAGGTTTCAAGTTTCTTACCATTCTATTGAAAATGAAAGGAAATATAGTTTTTATTTTTTTTTCAAATCAACATTAATGGGTGACAAATATGAATAATGTGCCGAGCTTTGAGGAAATGAAAATACTGCCTAGTCTACCTTACCTTTCGTTTATGTTTCCTTTAATTTTTTTTTATATTTAATATCATACTAATGTTAATACATGCAAGAAAATTACATCTTTAATAAAAAATTTTAACATTAAATGAATCAAAATTAATTCTGTAATCTTTAAAAACATCGTAGCAGTTGATTGCAAGATGTTTGTTGCTAACTCCAGCAGCCATATTGCTTGTGAGAGGCCACTTCTGGTTTAGCTTTGGTGAACCAGGTCACCCAGATTAAGTTTTTGAATGGAAGTAAAAAACAGTGATCACGGTAGAGTTAAAAACATGTAAACAGTGGAATTTGGAAGCCGCACAAAGTTTTCCAGCATCAAATCATTAAAATTAACATCTGTATTTACAATTTAGGCATGTTTTAGGTTTCCAACCACCAAAAATGGTTCGTTATAAACGTTTTTCTGTTCATTCTAAACATTTTTTTTTGAGCTACAGCAACTGACATGCTCAAGGTATTCTTTATAATTTGTTTAAAACTGTCTATCATTGGATTTTTTTTTTACGTTTTTGACTAAAGTTAATGTTTTATTTGATACTAATTTTTATTTTAAACTTAATTTAAGTAAATTTATTGAAAACAATTCACAAAATCGAAAATAATTCGAAAATCGAATTTTCGATTTTGATTTAGACGGATTCGATTCGATTTTGATAATGTAATAAAATCGAAATCGAATCGAAAGTTTCGATTTTCACACAGTCCTAGTCTTTTGCAAGTTATGCCATCCCAGGTGTGGGCCACTCATATGCAAGGAGTAATAATAGGCCTATGCACCTAAATGCAGGTATACAAGTGCTGTGTAATCGGCGTAGCAGTACTGCCCATGTTGGCAAAACATACATAAGTCTTGACAGTCAAGATATGAATGCTGGCAATTTGTCTCAGTTGTCTGCCATTTAGTGTATCAAGAAATCCCCCACAAAGTATTGCCCAAAGTAAAAATTTTGGAAACATGTCGAGCTTCGAGTCTTGTGCAAATGTAACTCAAGGTTCTACTGTAACTGTATCAGGTGATGTTAATGTAAAAGGGGTATCTAAGGCTCAACAGGGAGGTTTTATTTTCTGTGCTTCAACCACTTGTAGGGTACACAATCTGAAGGGTACTCCGGGATTCAGAATGCTGGGTTATTCACGGATTTACAGCACAACGCTCACCCATATGGGGTAGACGTAAACAGTGGTTCCTAGGGAACAACCGGTTTAAGACAAGGTACACAGGGTTTGTAACGAAGTGAAGTTTGCCATAACATAAATAAAGAGCTTCCAGTGTGCAAAGCAGGAAACGGAGGAAGCTATTCCTATATTGATGCTGTAATTATTAAAGGGTCAACTTTCGCTTGCTGCTTAGACTTTGGTTCAAAGCGTAGTGGGGTATCAAAAGTAATCTTCCCTGGTGCCGTTTTGAAACCATTTTCTGGGTGTTCTTTTTTGCTCATGGACGGTTTGAATAGTTTGCAGCCTCTTGGCGAAGTAAGACTCATGCATGGTGCATGGTAAGCACACGCCTATTGACTACATAATTTTTCACAAGTTGGCTGACAATTGCCTCCTGGGTGAAGATTATCTTCGCAAATCGGGAATGGTACCGACATCGACAATCATCGAGCCAATTTGGAACAAACTTTGATGACCTATTTCCGCTTTGCGAATGGTATCGCAACAAGGAAGCTCTCTGTGAACAGATGCCAACGTGCAAAATCAGCATATAAGTGGACATTGACGGAAGTTTAAAAGTTACGACGGCGAAACAGGTTTTGGAGCAAGATAGACTACGGAAAAAAGCCAAGAATTCTTCCCAGGTAGAACAGGACTGACGCAGTTATGTAAACACTCAATTAAATTCAACGGCGCTCCGTGACCACACGTGGCGAAATACGACTGCCAATCTCCACAGATGTGCCGCGAAATGGAGAAATTAATACAGGAGTTACAGAAACACGATAAAATCGAGAAGTCGACCAGCGAATGAAGTTCTCTATTTTTTGAAGAGAAAGACGAACGCCTTTTGGCCTACCTTGGATTACAGATGTAACGACGGAGTAGGTGCTTGTAGCATCGCCGGCGCCTGGTGTAACTGGGTCTTACTTTCCATCACTTAGAGTTGATTTTTCGTACGTTTTGGGTTAAACAGCACAACTGCTACTGTCCCGGCGTAGGGAATGGAGCATTGAAGTCCTAATCTTAAGACTAACTAGTGATAAAAAGCGGGTAACGCTGCCACCAAGGTGGGAAAAAGCGAACTAAGTTATATTTGAAGAGATTGTCTTAAATACTAACTTCCAGCAATCGTCGAACTAGTGAACCAACTGGCGTTTAAAACTCCTGGTTTTTATTTTAAACAGATATATTAAGATAGCACTTTACATTTGGATTACCAATTTACAACTTAGTTTTTAGTTTAAAAACATTACTTGAATTTACATTAAAATTTGCACATCATAACTTGGGTTTAGTTCACAAAACAATTTCAAATAGAAACAGTGATTTTTAGGCAACGGGGATTTCGCAAAAGAGCCCTCTAAATTACAAACAGCCTCGACTGACTTATAATAGTAGACCTGTCTTACAGTTTTTTCAAATGGTACTCCCGCAAGATCAAACCGTACCCATCGAGATTCACATTAGAAAAGGGATGTACACTCCATGAAGTACTATGCTTCTGCAAATCTAATTGACCCAATGGCCTTTGTTTACTTTAAGTTAGATTAATGAAACGGTGAATAAAAGCTGGTTTTTGGGAAGGGACCGTGAACCCTTACGTTATGGCCGTTAACGTCCTAACTGCCGATGGCTTAACGAACCTTAAGTTACTTTCAAAGCTAAAGGTTAATTTAATTTAAACTATAAATTTTGAATTAAGAGTCCAAAAGATAAACTTTTAAGTTAAACTAAGTTATACGAACCAACTACCTTCGCCCGGCATGGAACAATCGGACCATGACATCTCCACTCCCGACAGGCGTAGCTACCTCTAGCTTTGAGATTTCTGAGCTGTGCTAACGAATGCCTCCTTTAGCTGGGTTTTATACCTGCTATGTGACAGCCAGGTAGAGGGAAATGGTGGACCTGTAGGAGAGCGACCCCCGGGGTAGGGGGGGGGGGAGGTAGAGAAATCTCGAGAGGAGGAAAAACTGGCTCAAACCGGCTGTCAATACCAGAAGTAAGCATGGCAGCACGGACGGGCAGGGTAGCTTTGCGTTCTGAGTGGAGGGGGAATTGATTTGGTTGGAAGGGAATATAGGCAACAAGGAGAGCAAAGGCATTTGCCGACTTTTGTGAAATGAGAGGCCTTAGGAACAGAGTTTTGAACTCACAACGTGAATTGGCCTATAAATTAAAACTAAGATATTATGTATCGCAATTATTGAAGGAGAGGCGGGGGGGGGGGGGGGTTGGCTCAGAATTAACATTGACTTTGGGAATAAACTGATATTTACAAGACATGAATTTAATTGAAGGAAAGCTAGTTTGTTTTCGTTGGTTTGGTAGCTACGGTCGGAGTTTGGACGGAGATGCTATTAAAAATAAACATGAAATAAACACAGGGTTCCGTCAAAATACACAAACATAAACAAAGAGCTCCGGTAAGGTTCATGGCAAGTAATTAAGTTTACTAAAGTGCTTTTGAGCATAAAAATAAAAGATTGAATATACCAGCTTAGTTTTCAATTCTGCTATAACGCATTTAAGTTAATTTTAGTTGTTTGCAGAAGTAGACAAGCGAAGTTTTAACAGTCAGACATTTTTTTATAAATAATGTAAGTCGTCACTCGTTTTACAAATAAAACCTATAAAGAGGTGACTAAGTTGAAAATAGTTGGGCCTCTAGGCAAAAGGTAGTGTCACGAGTCTCAGCAGGTCTTGGCTTACTACGTCCTGTTTCTCCTGCTCGCTGCACGGCAGCAGCGCTGTACGCGAAGCTCTGCTAAGACAATGAACCATTTCCCACGCACACTTTGCGTGCTTCTCGAGTTGATGCCGACACGGCAACATGTAGTACTCAGCTTGTAAGATGTTTCCAATGATTAAACCCGAGTTAAGAAGATTTGGCTTTCCGACCGAGTTAATCCGGCAGTCAGGTGACAGCCCCGCACGTAACTGCAGGGTGTCAACCTGACAAGTGACGCTCCGAACGACTTTGAACCCGGCACATAGAACTTTTGAAACCCGGTGATTGATGATCGACGCTCCGATGTTCCGACCAGTTTTCCAGCTACCAGCGATCTTACAGCGTGGTGCTTGCACTCGCAACGAACTTTTGCACGATAAAGCAAGTTGTCGGTAATGTATCTCTACTTGGTGACGATGCCCGAGTGCGTGCGTGAGTAAGTACTATCAACACTACGATTTTTGGACATTGCCGCACTGCTCATGACAATTGTTACACGTTAGGCTTACTATTGTTAGCGCTGAACTATTGGGTATGCGGGGTTTGGGCTTAGTTCCTACACGCACAAACATTTTCTCACCGTGTGGCAATGATCCGGTAGCATTTTTTTGAACATTTAGAATTTATTGCAATTCATGTTTTGTATACGTATGCAGCATGCGAACATTATATGCTAGCGGTATGGGGATCCGAGCGGCAGTTATTGGGTGTAGTAAGTTGCGTAGCGCTGTTGAATGACGACGCCGCCGCCCATTGTTTGCTTTCGCGCCAAAACTCTTACGCTAGTGTTTTGTTTACATTGCGTGGTAGCATAGCCCGCTCGTACCTGGTTAAGGCCTATACAAAATTGCATTAGGAAAATTTTAATGCGGCGCACGTTTGGAACTGTTACCTGGAAATTGCAAAACGTTTCTGCAAATTTATTTTGTGGCATTTGCAGGGTACACCCATCGAACTTTCGCTGGTTTAAGGGGCTAGCTCCCTACAACTTTTGTTAACTGTGGTTGCAATGCTGCTTCCGAGTGGGGATCTGTTGCGTGCTTATAATGTTAACTTGGATTATCTGCTGAAGTTTTCTATTGTATTGCACGTGTATTGGGCAATTTTGGCTTGAACATTTGCATTCAGTTGGTGAAAATGGAGCAAAGTGATGTTTATACCGATGCGATGGAAGGAGACGAAGCTACTTCACCTTCTCCAGAGGAAGTACATACATATTCGAGTAATGACAGTAGTGTTAATGAGTGGTCACTTGTGTGTGCCACAACTTCGACAGGGGGATTTAGTTTATTGTCTCCATTCACTGCTGCTTTAGGCCTAGGCAATATCACCAACCTAATGTGGTCTGGGGGATCGACTGATGCTTCACCCATTACACCTGGTCAAGGCAATGGTGGTGCGAATGAGTCCATGGACAGTGTTGCTAGTGTTGTTAATACTATTGAAATTGCCAACAGGGGTATTGATGATGATGTAACCTTAACTCCTGTTGCAAACAAACAGGTCGCAAAACTCTCTGAACTGGTTAGGCACAGTGAGCAACAATTAGAAGCGCGCATCACTGACACTCTTAACAAATTGCATGCTGCAGTTTGGGACAGTAAATTGCAGACAGCCTTCAAGGGGTTACATGAAAAACTTCCAGCGCAGGAAAGTGAATTTAACCACTTGTGTCAGGAAAAGCGTCATGAAAACTCTTTGCAGGTGACGACAGAGAGGCTCGAAGATTCCCTCGCCGATGTTAAGGAAGACTTCAACACTGCGCTTAGTCAGGTAAAAGGTTCTTTCTCCGATGAATGCCAGGCCCTGGACTCGAAGTTATCGTCCACGGCCGCTCAGCTTCAGAGCAGTGTGTCTTCTCAATTGCTGCTTTGGAACAAAAGTTCGACTCGGCCAACTCAGCCTTACAACAATCTTGGAAAGAAGGTCTTGATAAGGTACTCGCTGCAATTGCTTTGAATGCTTCAGCGCTTCCAACGTTTCCTCGTCTGCGTCTCAACCTCAGCGTCTGTGGTCGTGTCATCTTCAACAGTTGTTGTCACTTCTTCGTTTATCTTTGCTTCTGGTAATGTTCCGCCTCTCGTGTTTCATCGACTGTGCAGTTGCCTATGTCTTCACAGACTGCATCCTCGACTGGCTCTACTCCTTTGTCATCGGGGATTGTTACTCCGGCTATCCAGCACTCGATAATGAGTACGGGTGTTGTCCCGTCATGTTCTATACCATCAGTTGTGCCAGTGCAATCTGTTACTGCTGCACTCGCACAAGCGTTCACAGTTATGCACATTGCTCCACCAAAACTGCAGCATGACTCAAACCTTCGCGATTGGCTTGAGGCCATGGACATTTACGTGGCAGAAAGAGAACTTGAAGGCCAGTCTCTCCACACGCTTGTTCGTTCAGTGCTAACTGGGAAATTTACAGATTGGTGAAGGACCAATTCACCGCATTCTTCGTCTTGGTCGAACATTCGTAAAGCTTTCGAAGCTGACCACTTCCTCGAAAAATAGGATAGTACTCTCTTGGCTGAAGTCAATGCCATGAAACAGCGCCCGGAGCAGTCACCGATAGACTTCATTTCAGCGCTTCTTGCGAAGTGTGGCAGACTCCAACAACCCTTGGACGATACAAGCATTGTACCTATGATCCTCGGTGGATTATCACGTGAAGTGCAGGACTATGTTGCTATCCAAGCTCCACGAACTGTAGTGCAACTAAAGGCGGTTGTGTGTAACCTGTCTCCGTGGCACAAATTTCCTTTCACACCTGGTTCGAAGAACTCTGTGTCCCACGTACCGAACTCTAACTCTCATGTTGTTGTTCTACCAAATCTGTTTCTGTTTCTGTGTAACAGTGTTTCATCTTCTCTTTCAGGTGGGGGGGTCAAGCTCAATTCTATTCGGGACGGGCTCGATCATCCACTCCAGTTGCCAACGTTAAGAGTAATTCTGGGAATGCTTCCACGGGCACCGTTAGGGGTAACTCGGCACAGTCCGTGCAGGGACGACAAGGTGCCACTACTCTTGTGACCAACCCTAGCATTCAACAGGGGGTTCAGTCTACTGCGGCTCCTGGGGGTTCGGCGCTTAACGCCACGGCTCAACCTTTTCAGCAGAGTTCTACTGTTGATCCACGACAAAGCAATTCTGGGGGATTTACTTTACCTACTGCTTCCACAGAGGATAGTAGTGAGACGCATTCTGCAGGGCCAAACGGGGGGCAAAATGCTGGGCTCTTTGGCTTTTTACCTACTGACTCTCCGCCAAAGGGTCGGGGAAGGGCTCGAAGATATTACAAGTTACCTTACGATGAATGGGTTAAGGATAAGATTTGTCGTCATTGTAATGAAATTGGGCACCTTCAGAGGGATTGTCCACAGCTGGGAGAAAATGTACCGACTAGGAAAGCTGGGGATGGGACTAGCTATTCTTACATTGATGCTGTAATCAAGGGGTCTACCTTCGCCTGCTGTCTTGACTCTGGCTCAAAGAGGAGTTGCATGCTCGAGAGTTGGTTTCGCCGCATCGCACCCAAGGTTCCTCTTCGTCCCTACAAAGGAGCTCCCTTCATGATGGCTAATGGCTCCGAAGGCTTAACTCCCATCGGTGAAGCCACCCTGGCTGTTCACGTACACACGATGCGCACTAACATCAACTTCGTCATCTTGTCGGATCTTGCGGACAACTGCCTGCTTGGCGAAGATTACTTCACGAGATCAGGAATTGTTCCAGACTTAGCCAACCGCCATGCTTATTTTGGTGCCAACTTCAGCAATCCTTTTCCTCTTCGTGAGTGGTACCGTGATGAGACTTCTTCCAAATTAGCGCATCTTATCTGGAAAGTTGCCAATGCTTCTCCTTCGGAGGACGGCCATTTTAACATCATGACTGCTGAACATTTCTAGGAATTGAACGAAGTTCTGGACGCCAACCAAGACAACTTCCCAGGTAAACCAGGACTAACCACCCTTGGCGCCTATGACATCAAGTTCAAGAGTAATCCTCGTCCTTTCGTTGCAAGTACCATCGGCAATCTCCTCAGATGCCGCGTCGTGAGATGGCAACGATGATTCGTGAACTTCAGAAAGAAGACAAGATCGAACCTTCGGTCAGTGAATGGGGTTCTCTGTGCTTCATGAAGCGCAAGAAAGACGGAGGTTTCTGACCGATTTTGGACTACCGCTTCCTCAACGACCAGCTGAAGACTGACAGCTACCCTATGCCAAGTGTCGAGGAAATGCTAGAATTCCTTGAGGGTAAGAAATACGTCTCTGTTCTTGACGGTCATTCTGGTTTTCACCAGGTTCCGATTTCCGAAGCCTCAAGAGACTGTACCACGTTTATATGCAGTGAAGGAAGCTTCCGGTGGAAAAGTTCTCCTGTTTGGAGTAAAGAATTCTTCCGCAGCGTTCCAGCGTGTATTGACGAAAGTTCTTGGTGACCTCATCGGCAAGGTTTGTGTCGTGTATATTGATGACATTATTCTCGCTACGACTACGTGGGAAGATCACCTCGCCGCGATCAAGCAAGTCTTCACTCGTCTAAGGAACATGGTTTCACACTCAAGAGGACTAAATGCAACTTTTGCCTACCGGTAATGACTGTTTTGGGTGTAACCGTCAGTGCAAAGGGGATCCTTTGAAAGGGGAGCACACAGCTGCTATCTCCCAGTACCCTGCGCCTAAGGATGTCAAAGGTCTCCAACGTTTCATGGGCCTCGCAAACTACTTTCGCAAGTTTGACCGTAACTTTGCGACCATCGTAAAACCCATGACGTCTCTCATCAGGAAGACCAACAAGTTTGTATGGACTCTCGAAGGCAACGCAGCCTTTCAAGAGATCAAGTGTCGCATTCTGACTTCGGAAGCTCTTCAGCTCCCCGACTATTCTCAACCGTTCCAAGTCGAAACGGATGCTTCCGATGAAGGAGCAGGAGCTGTGCTAACTCAAGAGATGGAGTTCGTCGTGTCATCAAATTCTTCAGCCGCACCTTCAGCGACAGGGAGCGCAAGTACTCAACCTTTGAGAAAGAAGCAGTGGTTGTGGTGAATGCGATGGCGTCACTATCTGGAAGGCTCGCACTTCACACTTCTCACCGACTGCGAAGCGTTAAAATGAGCCTTATCGAATGCTAAGAACACTGGTCGTACCGCCAGATGGGCTCTTCGTCTTCAAATGTATAACTACACTGTCTTCAACAGGCCTGGAAAGACCAACGTTGTAGCTGATGCGTTGTCTCGCGCTCCACTACGTATTCTGCGGATACGTCTTCAACCCAAGGTGCCAATCGACAACCGTGCTCACCTTAGGGATTCACAGAAACTGAATCCTGACATCTGTCTGATCTGGGACATCTTGACTCAACCAAGAAGCAAGAAATGGCCAATCTCGGAAAAGAAGTTGGGCTGGATAATCAAGAACTTCTACCTTCACGATGGAATTGTGTACTAAATCGACAAAGCAGCGTGTGCTACAGCTGGATTCTTTGATAAACTGCGTGTGTATGTGCCGAACCAGTTGCGTCACACTTTCTTATCTCAACAGCATGATGCACTGCCATCGGGTCATCTTGGCATCGCAAAGACCATGGAGCGACTTCGTTCAATTGCGTTCTGGCCAGGCATGTTTCGTGACGCCAAACAATACGTTCGTTCTTGCCACAACTGTCAAGTGTCAAAGCCAAGTCAACAAGGAAAGAAAGGGCTGATGACTCCCGTCCTTCCTACTGCACCAATGAGTCATTTGGGCATCGATTTCGTCGGATCTCTCCCAGCGACCACACAGAGTAACCGTTTCATCCTGACGATGGTAGACTACTTGACCAAGTGGGTCTGGTTCGTTCCTACTCGACATGCGACAGCTCAAGCACCCGCCTTTCACCTGTTCAAGAACGTTGTGCAAACCCATGGGCCACCACGAGTCCTCATTTCGGACAATGGACCAGCCTTCGTATCAAGACTCATGACCGAGCTAGCACAGCTGACAAAAATGGAACACCACAAGACCTGCGCCTATCACCTGCAAGCCAACGCTACAGAACGCGTGAACAGAACCTTGAAGAGTGCCCTACGCACGTACATTGGCATGAACCACAACTCTTGGGGACCCGTACTACCTAATCTGGAAGTCGCTTTCAGAACCATGCCTCACGCCAGCACCGGCAATACGCCATACTTCCTCATGCATGGACAGAACCCCTGGAATGTAGCAAAACTCGTCTGTCTACCTGTTCAGAAACCGAACCAAACTTTGGACGAATATCTGGCGGAACATCAGCGACATCTGAAAGAAGCGAGGAACGTTGCTCGTGCTCATCTTCATGAGGCTGCACGTACTTCCAAGATAGCCTATGACAGCCGACGAAGAGATTCTCATTTTGCTGTGGGTAAACTGGTGAAACTTATGGCTCGCTACCAGTCAAGTGCTGCGAAAAGTATTGCCAAGTAGCTATAGCTCCACTGAACTTAGCCCCGTACCGTATTCTCGAGAAGAAACACGATCTGAACTACATTGTCCAGAATATTGAAGACCTCAACGACAAGCGTACCGTCAACGTTGTCGACGTAGAACCCTACTACTACCCGATCAACATGACCGACGACGCACCGAACTTGCCTCCTTCGGACGAAGAACCTTTCTTTCATCCCGATCTTCCAGCGATTGTTCTCGGTGACAAGTTGCCATCTGTCTTGAAAGTTTGGGACGGTCAACAATCAATACCTTCCGACGACCCATGTGATGCTTTGCAAGGGGGTATAAAGTATCTTTGGCAGAAGACTACCGAATACGACGCCATTCCGCATTACCGCACCGGCGATGAAGTGAAGATGTTGGTAACCAGCGCCAACGACGGTGAACCCGAATTCATTGGACCGTTCCGTATCCTCAACAGGAAAACCCAATTCCTCTACGGCATCAAGCTCATGTCTTCAGCTTGGCTCCGCTCTCACTAGTGACCGCACCCATCAGTGTGAAGTATAGAAAGTGCGATGAATATGAAGGTGCAACGCTCGATAAACTGTCCATCGAGATGGTTGACGACTTACCATCTGATAAACTTTCCCTCGGTGGTGAAGTGGGGTCAGTCTCTGGTGAACTGTCCGTCAGTGCTACAGACCCGCCTTCTTCTCGAAGTGCTTCAGGTGAAAGTGAATGGGAAGATGTTGTGCAACCGTGGGAGATCAAATCCTGCGTCCCAGGGAAGCTGAAGTTCACTTTTCGCTAATCTCCAAGTTTCCGCTGTGTTAAAGGTGCTGCCACCACAAGCGTCGGTCGACCTAAACGGAACGTGCGGCGTCAAAGATCTGGCCTTTTTTTAAGTCCTAAATTCGGAGTGGTCAAATGTGACTAGCTCTCATTGTTAATTTTGTCGCAACCAAATATGTATGATGGTGACGTACTTCGGGGTTTTATGAATCAATTTGTTTTCCTGTATTCTTTGTAGTGACTTTGGGGTTTCTTGACGTTACTTGTGGAAACTTTGCTCATGTTCTCGTGTAAGCTTCAGGAGAGTTGTGATTGTTGCCTGTGTCTCCACACTTACTGTGCAGGCTATTGGGGGTCTTGGCTTTTCTCAACATTGCTTTTGAGCCTGAACTCGCCCTGGCGAGAGGGCAATTGCTTGATGTGGGTGTCGTGAAGTCATATGTATCCTGCCTGGGGAATGAACTGGAGTCAGTGGCGTAACTACAATGAGGCAGAGGAGGCAGCCGCCTCCGGGCCCACCGACTTTGGGGGCCCCCTCACTGGCCCCAATTTAAAATTTGTTTGTAACTCCAAAATATGACAAAGTAAGTTACTGCTATAGTTACTTGAAAAAAGTTGTGTCTTGTGTTGGGAGGGGCTCCATTGGGCTCTTGCGTTATGAGGCAAAAACTGCAATTTATTTTATGAAGGTCCTCCACTGGCCTCTCGCCTGTATGGTAAAAAAAAGGCATTTTTTACGAAGGAAGACGGATTGCCTCTCCACTGCACTGTAAAATACACATTTTTTTAGAAGGGGGGGGCGACCTCAACTGGGCTCATGCCTTGTGTGGCATAACTGCATTTCTTTTTCTAATGAAAGGGGCCCTCCATTGGCCTCTCTTGTGTGGCAATAACTAATTTTTTGTTATGAAAGGGGCCCCTCCACTGCACAGTCGCCTCCGGGCCCCAATTCTGAAGTTACGCCTCTGACTGGAGTGGATCACGGGGGAATGGTTTAAGGAAAGAATGTGGAAGCTACACACGAGTTAGGATTGGTCGATCTCCCAAAAAGTCTTGATCCCGTCAATTGTTACTGATGTGATTGGTTTACATGTAATTTTTTGTAACTGTTCGAAACTTGTTTACTCGTTGCCCGGAGGTCAATGTTTGGTGGTGGGGAGCGTGTCACGAGTCTCAGCAGGCCTTGGCTTACTACGTCCCGTTTTTCTTGCTCACCGCACGGCAGCAGCGCCGTACGCGAAGCTCTGCTAAGACAATGAACCGTTTCCTGCTCACACTTTGCGTGCTTCTCGAGTTGATGCCGACACGGCAACATGTAGTACTCAGCTTGTAAGATGTTTCCAATGATTAAACCCGAGTTAAGAAGATTCAGCTTTCCGACCGAGTTAATCCGGCAGTCAGGTGACAGCCCCGCACGTAACTGCAGGGTGTCAACCTGACAGTAGTAGCAAAGTGTGGAAAATCAATTTCTTGTTGACATGGCACTATTTTACACATCTACACGGTAGTGGAGATCAATGAGTCTAATACAGAATTTAATAAAAAAGGAGTGATATATCAAAAACCAAAACTGGTACAAGAGCCGCCAAGTTCTGAATTACTTCGGGAAAACACATACAACCACCACGCAGAAACACAACAAAGTTCGCTTGAATTTTCGGTGAAGTGCTACACCTGTTCACCTTCTTCAGAAGTATTTCAATTACACAAAAAACGTCCGAAAACTACATGATGAAAGTTCATGAATTCCGGATTTCAAAAGCACGCGTGTGTTTGGAAGCATCACCAAATACCAAACGCGCGTGCTTTTGAAATCTGGAATTTACGAATTTTCATCATGTAGTTTTCGGACTTTTTTTGTGTAGTTGAAATACTTCTGAAGTAGGTGAACGGGTTCTCCGGACATATTTCCAACCAAATATCGCTCACTTTCACACTGTAGAATGTTCAAATACTTGCAAATCCGAGGGTTGTTTCTTTCCTTGTTGACACGTTTTCATTCCACTTCATTTCAGATTGTTTTACATTCGTATTCGAAACCGCCACAGTGCCATACCGGACCGGTAAAGTTGGTATCGGTGCAGCCTTAATGATTATGCATTAACTGAACCTAAAAGGTAAGTTTGTTTGCCGTGTTTTGGTTTTCGCAAAATCAAGCAAAAGGACAAGGGGAAGGGGCAGTAATTCATTCAACTACCCATCCATATTCAACTATGTGTAGCAAACGGGAGGAAGGGAAGGGTAACACTGGCGAAAGCAGCATCACATCCACGCATTCGGATGCCGAAACGATTCTGAAGGATAAGTGTGGCAGGGCCTGCAAGAAATCAGGAGAACACCACACGGTGGGGTGCCAAGAACCCTTCTTAAGTGAGCGCCTGAAGGTAATAAGAAACCTTTTTACACAGAGCGCCTGAAGGTATTACGATTACCAACCCTGGTCTACAGGAGATCAAGAGGGGACTTGATCTCTACCTTTAAGTGCTTACGTGATTCAAGCAACATCGCAGCAACCTGGTTCACACTCAGTGAGGGCCAACCCACCAGGAACAATGGGAAAAAGCTTTTCCAACGGCGATGTAACTCGCGGGTGCGCCAACTCTCCCTACCATTCCGGGTTTGTTCCCTATGGAACAGACTCCCTGCTGATGTTGTACAGGCACCTTCTGTCCTATGCTTCAAAAGACGCCTAGACGCCTACTTGCCTGGTGTCTTAGACCCGTACCACTACAAGAACTGGTAAACTCCTTCCCAACGCCAAAAGTTATTGAGCTTCCTGTTGGTGTAGGTTCAAGTTCAAGTGTTACTTGAGGTTTTTGAGCATGCAGCATAAATATTTATGATATCTAGCATTGAACTAAACGGAAGTATTTTCAGTTATTAGTGAAAACAAGCGATTTCACTTTCCCCAGCCTGAATGGATTTTTGTCCTTAGAATACCTACAGTACCCAATTTCATCTCTACATTTATTGTCTGCTCAAGACGAAAATTGTACTCGAGTCGAAATCGTCCTCAACCACCCATCCCGTGTACACAATGAACGAGGATCTAGGCGGTTCACGTGCTGAGCACACGTGGAACGATCGTCATCATTTATTGTTGGCACACAGTGAAGTGACAATACAACAGAAGAGGTAATTGGGTTGGCATTCTAGGGATAAAAGCAGAATACCCCTCAGGCAGGGAAATAAGAAATCACTTCTTTTTAAATCCCACAATACCTTCCCAATTAAATTTTTGTAATTTACAGACGTCGGCATACTCCCAAATGCATGGTGGGTTCCTGGCAATCCAAGTTGCAACAAATAAAATAGACCGGATAAACATGAGATAACGATAATTACCAAAAATCGCTTCGCCTTTTCTAATTCGTGAACTGCTCTAAATTGGGACTCCGCAAACTCAACTCTCTCTGTTGGTGTCCGTGACAAATTCTGAGCAGCATCTGTAAAATAAAATGTAAAATATAAATTTTTTGGATGTACGTATGCTGTCCAGATCACTTCATTGTTTTTGTTATAATATTTCTGGTTCTGTGACCTGCTAAGTAATGTACGCCATTTTGCATAATTGCCCTGCTGCGTAGCGCAACTACTGAGTGCCCTCAGTTTCTGGGAAAGTTCTTGTAGCAACTCAAGACACGACCCCAGAGTGAAGAAAGGGTGATATGATTGTTTTCGGCCAATGTCAATCCTATTCCCCGAATGTGGAGACGGATGACAATCATGCTCACGCTCAGATGCCTTGTCGGACGTTGCGCCGACATTAGACACTGACCTAACTCGCTCAAATAGTTTAGAATGGCGAGAACACAATCGCGATTACGGGACGTGACCATGAAACGATCGTGCTATTTTTAAAACTTTCTACTTTCACATATTAAAAACACGTTACCTTTAGCAACAAAATCCGTCGTAACGTAAACTAGGTCCAACATTGATGTTGCAAAGCACAGCAGACGTCTGCTTAGCGCAAATCGAAACCAACCCGTCATCTGCTTCCGCGTTCTCACACTAGGTGCTATGGCGGCAGACGTCGGTGTGAAGGAGGAACGATTGCCAACATCCGGTTTTGGCACCAGGGCCGCCATCTTGAATTTTCCCGTAACAAGCGTCAAACGGGAGCCAAAATTCCCCACACGACTGGAATTAAATTAGATTCCACTACATCGTACCGCTAATTCACTCTAACAACATCAGAAAAATGAACTAGAGAAACCCAAACTGAATGAGTAAGGTGCAAGGGATCGGCCAAAGGTGAGATAGCATGGGGAGAAAGGTTGAAGGCAGTAACGGCGTTCTCAAAAAAAGGAGAATTTGGGTGCGCCACAATGCAAATAGCAAAGAAATGATGAAATCCACTAGCAATTTACAAGCAACGGGAATAAAATAAAGGAGAAAATGTCAATAGCCGACTTAAGGAGGGCCACCATGTTGCTGTTCCCCAAGCCTAGTACCAAACCCATCGGGCAAGGCCTACGCAAATGCCATACTTGGCTGATTCAAATAAGATTTCCATAAATCAAAAACGCCGGGAATAAAATAAATAGGTTTAAACGCGTGCACCCACGGGAAACACTCCCGAGTAAACAAGCTTCAAAAATTCCGAAGATTCTTTCTACGTTTTTTGCAATGAAAAAAGCCGAAAACGTAAGAGCATAAATTGGCAGAACCAAACAACGTTGTGCTCAAAGCGATAATGAAGTATTATCGACACTCGCCTTGTATTGTAGGATACAGAGTGGCACCCCTGGCAGGAGCTATATGGTACTAGATTGAGATCAAATGGTCTATTTGATTAATTTCGAGCAATGAAAGCATAAAATAGCGATTTTAGCACATATTACTGAAGTAAGTATTTTGTTGATAGTAAGAAATGTAAAATATAAATTTTTTGGATGTACGTATGCAGACCAGATAACTTCATTGTTTTTGTTATATATTTCTGGTTCTGTGGCCTGCTAAGTAATGTACGCCATATTGAATAATTGCCCCGCTGTGTAGCGCGACTACTGAGTGCCCTGAGTTTCTGGGAAAGTCCTTGTAGCAACTCAAGACACGACCCCACAGTGAAGAAATTTTGGGTGTGACAGTCAATGATGAGAAGGATACTTTTTCTCCATAAAAGCGTATCCCCATGCCATATTAACTCTTGTGTTTTTCTTTACCCTAGACTCATGATTTGGAAAAATGGATCAGCATAGAATAATGAAATAGGATCTCGATTCTATTTTATTGGTTTTCGGAATCCGAGGTAATGGTTAATAGGGACAGATGGGACATTCGTATTGCGACACTAGAGGTGAAATTCTTGTACCGTCACAAGACGAACTACTGCGAAAGCATTTGCTAATAATGTTTTCATACACTAGCATATGTCCGGATGACGTACACCTTGGTTCAACATATAAGTAATTTTCTTAAAACGTCTATGGTTTTTGTATGCTTCAAAGGTGCCTCACAATAGAATATTTACGGTAAGCATTAGGTCACCTATTGCCGGTCCCTACTCCAAATTTTACATTTTTGCATTAAAAGTGTTTATAAGTAATATTGAGCTACATAATTATGTCTTACTTGAATATAAGCTTGGAGCATCAATTTGGTCATCTTTTCTTTTCTGGTCAGACTTAGTAGCATCAGATGGAAAAGAGAATTCAAAACCTTCTCTGGTTGGACTACTTGGTATTACATACTTTGAGGAGTCATGACAATAGCTTGAATTTCTATTGTGTTCAGCAGAAGCAGTTGTTAGCTTTGGAGTCTGCTGGGAAATGAAAGTGGACGTCTCAAATGTTTGAACAGACACACCAGAGTCTTCCAGCTCAATTGGTTTAAAGTTTGGCAAAGTTCTAATTTCTGTTGCTACAGGAATTGGTTTCTGCTTCTGTGGGGAAAGATTCGAAACTACTGAGTTAGTCACAAGAACAGGAGCATTTGATTCCCACATCCCGATAGGTTTACAGTTTGCCGGAGTACTTATATGTTGCTGAAACTCTGTTCCTGTTGGAACTGAAAAGCGACGCTGATTAGTACTGTGTGCAGGGAGGTGGTTAGGTGACAGAGGTGGGGCGTAGGATTCTTCAATCTCAATTCGGCCAGGTTCTGGGAGCAAAGAAAAATATGAAGGGCAAACTTCACCATGAGATTTCAAGCTTTGTACGTCATTAACTGGTAACGATGCATTAGACAGTGTTCCAAGATCGACAATCTGGTTTTGTAATATTGTCTTTGTTACAACTGGAACCCTACTGTGAGGAATCAATGATGTGTTAACAACAGCAATGTCAGATGTTGGGCCATAGATCGCAGAAATGGTTGAAACATCTGGTGCCGAAACTGAAGTAGCAGCAGAAGGGCCGGATATTTTATTAAATTTGTCACTATGGATTTGTGGTTGCATTGTGACATTAGGAGCAATACCTTCACTTTGCAATGACATCTGGTAGGATGTAGAGGACGGTACCGTGCTTACTGAAACAAGTTTGTTAGTATAAATGTTTTGTGATGGCACATTACAAACAGTTGAAGTAAGTGTAGTGTCTGAACGAGGACGAGGTCTAAGAGTTGGAATATTAGACTCTGGAGTAATCGCATGAAGTTCATTAGGTAGTGGAGGTGCTGCTGCTGTTTGCGATAACCGATATTGAATGAAGCCATTGTCTGGTCTGTACGATTGAATGCCCATGGGGCAAGATAGAGGAAGATAAGGAACATTTTGAAGCTGGCAACATGGCACAGTCAGCTTAACGGGGACTACCGGGTGGGATGCAGGATTCAATGGGCGAAATGGATCAGAAAGGGTAGCAGGGCAGAAACTCGCTTGCTGTACGTCTTGCCAATACTGTTGAAGCCGGCCTTGTACATACCTACTGTCTTTGCAAGAACTATTTTGGTTGCAGACATGGCACTGTGCACTTTGTGGAATTGGTGATTCCTTTCCTTCATAATTTTCGGGTAAGCGTAGCAAGGGAAAACCTCGCTGTCGACCTGCAGGCAAAACATTTAAGATATTTGGTGGCCGAAGTGGAGCTGGCTGAGACTTTGAGGACAAAGGAGGAACAGCGAATAATGGAAATGGCTGTTTACGGCGACTTCCACCACCTCTTAATCTCTCATTTTCACTTGTTTCATACTTATCAAGGCCACCATCACTCGGCTTATTAGTTTGTCTTTGCTCTTGTTTATTAAGCTCTTGTGTGACAGAATCGTCGCTTTCTCTCTCTGCTTTCAGCCGTAAGAAATGTGGCACAGAGTTTGGCATCTTTCTTTTACTTTTACCATTTTGTACAGACGACTTGCCTGTAGTTTGGGTCACCTTGTTCTGCCATTGTGGATTCAAGTAAGATGCTTCAACAGTTAATAGGCGAATTCCAAAATTCACCTCTTCGACAGCTACATTTTCAGCAAAGCTGACACAGCGCTTTTTTATTTTTATCGGTGTCTTCTCTTTGTGTTCCAGTGGAAGAGACATCTGTGTGCTGTCTGGCGAAGTCACATCATCCAATGTGTCATCGTCATGATTATCAACAAAACTCTGCTTCAAGTCATTAGATAACGAGTTAGTAGCTTCCACTCTAGATGTAGATCGAGATTTGCTAAAACTATACTTAGAGTAAGCTAAGCTAGCATTACTGTTGTGTGATAAATTCGGCAACAACTCTGTAATGTTTATTCCATCCTTTACTTGCTCCGCACTTCCACCATGTTTTGTTTGACTCTTAAAAGTGTTAGTTTTAACATTAATCTTCGGCAAAGGATCACAGTGGTTCCTGTCCCTGTTGTCAGACTTTAAATTAGAGTTACACGTCTGGTTACTTGTGACTTTCAGTTTATGGTGTGGTGCCTATACAGAAGAAAAAAAATACAAGCATCAGTTGTGAGGTAGGTGATTTAATGCATGACATTCATATTTACGCAATCTTATGTATATTTATGACTTAATCAACATCTTAAGAAAAGTAATCTCACTTAACTCACTTTTCAGCAAAAAATTTTAATCCTCAGCATTGATATTCTTCAGGCCAAAATAAATAAAGTAAAATTTTAACTTTGCTTATGTAATAAGGTCCTGTGCTTCAAGATGATTGGAGAGGTTACCCGGACTCCAAAAATCAAAAAACTCGGGGAAACACTCAGTTTTGCTGAAGCTCCTCACTTCAGGCCCCCCCCTTACCTGCCAAAGACCTCATCTTTGAGCGCGAAATTCTACAAGAAGCAACTATCAGAATCGGCCAAACTTAGAAGCCCTTAATAGCCACATATACTGGAACTTTACTTCTGTGAAGACAGAACATTAAAATTCACTCTAGTTCTGCAGATACACCTATTTGAAAAAGTCACCAAACTGAGCCGTAGCGCTCCCACTTCCAGCCACCGTAGCTTCAAAAATGATGTACATTTGTAATTACTCCTTTTATTTTATTACAGGCATAAAGCCAAATCACACTAGCTTAGTTGTGTTTTAGGAGGGGCTTCCTTTAACCCTTTAAGGACGGGTGCGCCCGAATGCGCCCGCTGTATAATCATTGTTCACAGCTCTTCTACAAGTTTTATCGAAAACTTCCAGCCAATTACAGTAAAATTTAAACTGGGATATGAAAGCCAGATCATTAAGGATAAAAATGACACAGGTTTCATTCCCTTACCTCAACTGGGTGAGAAGCTGCGATTTTTTTTCTACAAGTCAGTTATAAGTTCTTAGCGTGCACGCAGTCCTTAAAGGGTTAAGGTACTTACCTCACATGTATGTTGGATACAGATTTAGTACGATATTTTTTATCTTGTTTGTTTATACCCCAAATGCTATGAAAAATGTCCGACTTTTCTCGATCGCCATTCTGTGCTGAGAACTTTAACTATTTTTAGAGTTGGGCGGTTCAGGTTTTTATACCACGGTTTTCGGTTTTTATAAAAAACCGATACCGTTTTACACGTTTTCGGTTTTATGATTTCTTTTAAATTACGAATTTTATGTACCACATTTTCAATAAGAACCAACTAATTGGTAATTAAAATTTGTTATAATTTTTATTCATAGATCGTAGCGAGTTTCTAGCGCAATGCGGTGGATTTAGACTAAGCGCATCGCATAGTTTATCAGCTAGCCGAATAACCTTCGTATGAACGCATCACGCCTCCTTGTGATTGACAGCTCTGGACAACCCCGTAGCAGAGAGAGAGGGCGACAGTGAAAGAGACGAATCGAACGATCGATACGATCAATACGAAGCATGGCGCCGAGTTTAATTTGGGGGCATTTCACGCAATTTATGCAAGCAAAACGTGAAAGCTGCTGACGGCAATACTTCTACCTTGTGGAAACATCTCAAGCTTCACCATTTACCGGTGTACGAAACAGCGCAACAACATCAACAAGTAAGTACCGTAATGTTGGTTGAGTTAGGCCTATCGATTGCGTGTGCGATTGTTTAATGTTTTTGTTTACGCGAAAATTTTATTTATTTTAGGTCAAAAGCACTAAACAATTACATCACGCAGAATTATTAACACAACCAACTATTGAAGAAACTCTTCAAAAGACCGAAACGTGGGGCAAAGATCACCCAAGAAATCAAGCACAAGCAAAGTTGCTAAAGTTTATGGCTGTTGACGTACAACCCTTACGACTTGAGGAAAGTAAAGAATTTCGAGAATTCCTGGAAGAATTAGAAGCAAGATATTGCCTTCCAAATCGTAAAGAACTTTCTACCAAGCTGCGTCCGCATACTTACGCACAGAAACGGGAATTCATAAAAAAAAACTGAATGTTGCCGTATGTGTCAGCTTAAGAGAGATATGTGGACCTCGACTGCAAATGACGCCTACATGTCACTGACAGCCCATATTATTTTCCCAGACAATTTCTTGCCACAAAATTATTGTTTACACGTTAAACATTTTTCTGAAGCTCATACCTCTGTAAATATTAGGAATGAAGTAACAATTATGCTGGCAGATTGGGGAATATCTGCAAAAACTAAGTTTTGTGTTACTGACAATGCAGGAAATATTGTTGGTGGTATCGACTCAGTAGGAGATTTAACATCTTTAACGTGCTTTGCACACACAATGCACCTTTAGTAACGCAGTCATTAGCCCAATACCAAGGAGTTTCACAGTTATTAGCTAAAGGAAGAGATATTTGTGGCCACTTTAGGCGTAGTACAAAGGATGCCCATTGTTTTGGGTTCGCTTTAGTAAATTCCACAAAGCAAACTCAAAATGTCTAGAATGGCAAACACAATTACACTTTTATAGATAAAAATGTCAACTCACTCAACTGTTTTTGATGAACGTCGGCGAATTTTCAATCCAAATCGTGGATCTTCGTCAGGCCAAAAATATATTTACATTATTTACACGCCATCTGGAACACACACTTGGACTACATCTAGAGACGAAGAAGCTTAGATGTAGTCCAAGTGTGTGTTCCAGATGGCGTGTAAATAATGTAA
>JAHWFP010234895.1:202538-234213 GCA_023313725.1 Lithobius niger
AGGACATCTGGGTTTATCAGGATATATCATCTTATTCAGGACATCTCGTCTTTTTCAGGACATCCATCTTTTCAGGGCATCTTTCTTCTCCATCAATCGTCTATCCTTGACAAGGAAATTTCTCCCGTGCATCTATTAACAGAGTGAACTCGGAAACAATATTATTTCAATACTTCCCTAGTTTTCCTTCGGTGTTCCGGCTCTTCCTATTGTTATTCATTTCTTTCTGTCCTTCATCTGCCTCCTAGATGTCGTCTATGTCATCTTTCCATTTGTCATCCATCCTTGAGAAGGCAATTTCTCTCGCGTATCTGTTAACGGAATGAACTCAGAAACAATATTATTTCGATACTTTCCTAGTTTTCCTTCGGTGCTCCGGCTCTTTTTGTTATTCATTTCTGTCTGTCCGTCATCTGCTTCCTAGATGTCATCTGTGTCATCCTTTCCTTATTTCGTCCATATTTGACAAGGGTAATGGTATATAAAAAAAATATATATATATATATAATCCTTCTATTCGATGCGATTTCAATGATAGTGTGTACCGTCCAATATGTAATACTGTCTTGATTAATGCGAAATTACTAGCAATGTATATTTTATTGAATCCGGGATATAATGATGTCCCAATTAATCGAAAAATTACTAGTAATGTATGGTTCTTGTGTCCGGGATAAGATACTTTCCCATAAATGCCAAATTACCAGTAATGCATATTTCTAGTGTCCAGAGTGTGGTATTTCCTTAATTAATGCAAAATTACTAGTACTACATATTTTCTTGAGTCCGGGATAGGCTACTGTCCCAATTAAAATTTACTAGTAATGTATATTTCTTGTATCCGGGATAAGATACTTTCCCACTTAGTTCATATTTATTTTGCAACGTTTTTTTTTTTTTCTTGAGTCCGGGATATGATACTTTCCCCATTAATGCTAAATTACTGGTAATGCATATTTCGTTGTGTCCGGGATATGATACTTTCCCAATTAATTCGAATTCTTTATCATAGTTATTTCTTAACGGGCCCGTGTATTCATATAGAGCTCTCAATCAATAATATCATAGTGCACTTATTTATAATCAATTTAGGACTCGAGTTTCCTTATTTTTCGGAAAACGAGGGTCGAATTATCGACTTCCTTCAAACCACTACCAGCTGGCTTTATGTGGCTCAGTTTCTTTCCTTTCCATCTTATTTTTTTCCCATACTTCTAGACCCAGTTTTCCATTTATTCCGGTCTGCATCCATCTCTCTTATTTTCTAACTCGCATCTGGCGTGAATAGAATAAAAATACAGATTGTATTATTATTTGTGTATTAATTTACCAATTATCGTGTAGCATGTCCATTATTCCTGATTTTCCGACAATAACCATGTAGCTGTAACATAAGACATTGTATTAACACAAATTTTGTATTTTATTTTTCGTATTTTCATTCATTTACTTTTCTTGGCTTAAAACTGGTCAAAAGGGGACCGGTTGACAGTGTTTCGTCAGTCTGCCAACAACATTGAGGCATTTTTATGAGCACCTGAGGGTGTGAGACGAGTTTCTATCGTGCGTCTCAATGGGAGTGGACAGAGGGGAAAGAAGTGGGGGGTCTATCTCCAGCTCTCTTGGGCCCTTTGTCGAAAAGGTCTCGTGACCTTGACCTGGGGTTAAATTTGGCTCGTCTGTGTATGTGTGAGCAGATGGGAGGGGCTATTGTTGTGACGTGTCTCGACACTGTCCCTCAACTTTTGTGATTGGCTTGACCCCTGGTTGATCTATTTACCCCCCTCCTCTCGCTTTTCGACTTTCATTCGTTCGAGCCTCGTGCTTTCTACTAGGTAACCCTATTTGTGCTAGCTCGGAATGCCCAAAAAATCCGTTGGCACCTCGCATATCCGAATGAATCGTGAGGCCAAATTATTGGATCGTATCCTTGACGAAGAGCTCTTGAACATTTATGAACTGGTAAGCCATTTCGACTTCTGCAATCCGGTGACCTCCCTAACTCCGTGTTACCATCATTTCCCGGACGTGCCCCTCCTCTGCCCTCCCATACCGGAGAGACCCGCTCTTCGTACGTAAGCCGGAGCTTATGCCAGCAAATGTTTTTCTCCGCCCCAGAACCCTTAAACCTGACTGCCGAAACCCGTGTTGAGGAAACAGTGCCCGAACGGGACACTAGGTTGCGTGAACATTTTTCGTCCTGCCATGTCAGAAATATTGAAGCTTGTACGCACAAGCGGAAACACTTCCTGCCGCCCTTCTCGCGACCTGGTGAACGATTCGGACGATACTTGAAACGGGCCCTTCTTGTTGAAAACCCGCCCCGCCCAGGTGTCCTGCCGCCTGAAGTTGAGAGTGCGCCCATCGCAGTACTTCCACCCTTGCCTGGGTTGTTGCCCTTACCGAGGGCGATTGTGCCCTTTCATGTAGATGCTGTCCTGCGAGCTCCTCCGCCCATCCGACCATCCTGGGGTTCCAATCCCGGTCCAGCCGTGTTTTTCCCGAATGATGCACCGCATCCTGCCGAGGTCCCAATATGCAGAGTGTCTGCTGTCTTCTCGCTTCCCCCGGAAGACCACATCATGGCAGGGCCATCGTCTGGTGTACTACCGCCTCCACATCTTCGCTATCCGACAGGTAACACGATTATCCTATATGTGTATCTGGCTATAATGTATTGACCACAATCGTTCCCCCCCCCCCCCCCGGTTCAGTTTCTAAAGGAGAGATATTGTTTCAGTTTACCCCGAAGATACGGATTCGGAAGAGGAGGAATAGAGTTCGCTGCGCGAGATACCCTACCTACACGAGCTAATGACGAGTTTTTTTCTTTTTTTTTCTGACTTTGTCCTACCTATTTGATATGTATCCGTTAATTGTGCTACATCCGTATTAAACACTAGTTGTCTAATAATATGACTTTAACTGACCATTTGCGTATTGACATTATTTTATCCGATCCTATCCATGACATTTTTTTTTGAGAATTATTTTGTACGTGTCTACGTGGATTCCGTAGAATTTCCCCTCCAAAACCTGTAAGTTAACGTGGAGGTTGCGATAGGACTAATAATATCGAAATATTTAATTTAATAGGTTATTTAATCTGTGCTGGTCGTGAGAGAAAAAGTCTTAACGTTATCCCTGCTTACAATTACCATTTCATCCTTTAGGTAAATCATTATTACCGTTATATTTTAATTTTGTTCTATTACTTTAGCCTCAGTTTGTATTTGGCTTGGTTAAGATTTTCGTAATTCACTTTCACTTATGGGCTTGTGTCCATGGCAACGTATGACGTCAATAGACTTTCTCTCTCCCGATTGGCCTGCTTCGTACACGTGATTTGATCCTTACTTCGTGAATGGTCGATGCGGCTTGATGTTGCTGGATGTGCCGCTACGGGGACACACAACTGAACGCAAGGATCAAGACAATGAAAATTTTCCTCTTTCAGCCGCCATCTTGTTTGCTTCACTCGTCTCCCACATTTGCTCTGCCATTTTTCCGTTAATTATTGGTTTAAACCGTAAGTTTCTTGGCGAATTTGATTCCTAAGAGTACATAAAACCTTTCAGTACCGTAATTTCGAATTTTCTTCCTGTTTAAATGATTTTAAAATTGATATTCGGATTAATTACGTACCGCATTTCCAGCACTTAAAATGTTTCTCTCGCGTGTGACAACAAATGCGTTGCCGAAGCAAGGCTGATATGCATTGTAGACCCGCTTCGAACTCAGATTGGTCTAATGATTGTTAATCACTATCAATTTAACTCAAATATGCTTCGTATAGATTGTAATTAATGCCACAATGCATAATGCCTGCCTTCGAACTTTCCAAATGCCGTATGTTATGGGAATATTAAAGCTTTAACTGTTCACCCACCTCGTACACATGTATACGGTTTTTCTCTCGCGTGTCGGCAACTCGACGAGCAAATGTGGTAGGCTAGCGGCGGTCCTTATCGATACACAACTCCAGGATTTGATATTAATTCTTTGTGAATATTTATGTATTTTACAAGCGAATGGTATGCCAATCCCGATTTCAACTTTTCCTTAATTTATTTAAGACACAGGTAGAAAAAAAACGGTGCGTAACACCTTTCACATTTATATGGCGTTTCTCCGCGCTATTTCCTAGAATGTTTGCCACGATACTATTTTGATTGACTAATCTTAATAATTAGACAATATTATTCCTGTCAATAATTTATTTCATGTAAAATAATTTTGGGCCATCATTTTAATAACGTGCAGGGTAAATTATGATCCTAAGCAAAAGAAAACTTTTATGAATCACATACAACATATTTGTATGGCCTTTCTCGTGAGTGTCGGCCTAAAAGGCAGCGAATGCTGCCTGCCGTTAATATTATTGGTAATAATTGCTGTAACGCCCATCCGTATGTGTATTATGGCATGAATTTAGCCAATTCTGCACTATTTAGTACTAATTTCACTGAAATGTTAATAGCAAGTACTTTTCTAATTTCTATCATGTCAGTGGGTTCGGCACTTTTCTCCCGAAATCACGGCATTCACACTTATACGATTTTTCTTTCTCGCATATAATAGCTATGTGAGTTACGGTGATAAGCTACTTTGAACTATACAATTTCAAAAAAAAAATTTTAAAAAATTCAGCACTTCTAGCCCTAATATTTGATTAATTTTAATTTCATGAGCTATATCCGCGCAATTTAATAATCGTTCACGTATGAAATTTCGAATTGGCATATCAGTCGCAACTACAGGTAAGAAAATGTTGGAACGCGTCCTTCACATTTATACAGCTTCTCCCGGGTGTCAACCCAACGCCGGCTGCAATAGGCTACCTACGGCCGTCGACGATTTCAGTGATGACGATTCTCCGCCGCAGTTTCAAAACCAAAATGTAGTTTATTGTTGTTTCTGTCATATTGCAAGTAATTGCCAATATTTAGTTGAATTTTCCACCGACATTTGTGGCCCGCCACTGCTACAGGTAAGATAAAACGCGGAACCACAACATTCACATTTGTATGTCATTGCACTAAGGTACCACAATAGGCTAGCAACAATCGCCGCCAACCACCATCAGTAATTTATTATTTGTCCCCATTACTATGTTTATTTATTATGACCCATTTTCCGTGCATTTCCTCCGGTAATACTTTCTGAATTTGATGCTGCAAATTAGGCAAATCGATTTCCGAAGCGTGGTCGCTGGGATCCTCCAGGAGCTTTGCAATTAACGTTTAAGATTTATTTCCTCCTCCGTCAATCCTCCATTAACGTACTCTGCAACTTCCAAGTCAGAAGCTCCATTAAAGGGTATAGGCTGGTTATTTTCTCGTAGGAACCAAGCTCGAATGTGGTTAACGTGTACGCGTAGTATTTTCGTTGGATCTAGAAAATGGACTACACGCACGATAACATCATTAACGAACTCCATAATTCTGTAGGGACCTGTGTAAGCCCGCTGTAATTTCGCGGATATTTGTTTAATCAAAACGAACGTTTTGACAAGCACGTAATCATCCACCAGAAATTTATACGGACGTGCAGTTTTATCATAAAATTTCTGCTGTGTTTTGATAGCTTTCCAGTTGTGCATTCGCGCAACTTCAAACGCTGCCTGTAGTCGAGTTTCTAGACGAAGCTGGCTCGAAACAGAGTGCACTTGGTAGACGAAACTCTGAGCCGAAGTGGAGATAGTGTGAAGACAATAAAGTTGAGGAGTTTGGCACTGAATTCAGCGCCATGGTTACCATTGGTAGGAATTTATCCCATTCCTGTTCACAGTTTGTTGCTACTTTGCGCAAAACAGTCTCTATACACTTATTTGCGGCCTCAACTTTCCCTCCTACCCACGAAACATTAGGGGTAAAGTTTACTTGTTTAATTTGAAACAACTTTGCCAGTTTTGCGACAATTTCGTTCCGGAATTCTGAGCCGCAATCTGACCTCAGAGATAGGGGGCAGCCAAATCTAGAGATTAGCCTTGTGAATAGCTTATGAGCAACTGTCTCGGCCTTTTTATTTGGTAGGACCACTGCAATGACGTACTTTGAGAAGTCATCGACGCATGTCAAAATCCAGGAGTTTCCATGTAGAAGGGGCCCTATCAAATCGATACTCCACGAGATTCCAGGCCTCTGTAGAGGCTTATAGGCCCTTAGCTTTGCTTTATGCGGTTTGTTTGGTCGATTATAGGCCTGACAAACTGGGCAACTCTTCACGTAATTCTCGACATCTCTAGCCATGTTAGGCCAAAAACAGTGCAACTGTATGAATTCTAGGGTGCGCTTACAGCCATGGTGGCCTGCCATAGGTGTTGAGTGATAGTCCCTTACGCAGTGGGTTGCTAGCGCCCTAGGCACACACATCTGAGGTAGGTTTTCCATTCTACCCATTTCTGGCTTAGCTAATCGAATCCTATACAGAATTCCATCATAGTCCTTAAAGTAAATATTTCTGTTATTGTCTGCATCTATTAAATCTTCTGAACACTGATCCTTAAGGCGATCTAGAATGGGCCCAAAGTATTCGTCGGTCCTCTGTTCTGCTGCAAGGTGTGCCCTTGTCCAGTCGGGAAACTGGCTACCTATTGCACATACTGGTATTTCCACTCGAGATAGAGCATCCGAGACTGCCAGCGATTTGCCTGGCTTGTGCCTTACAATAAAGTCGTACTCTCTTAGCTGCAAGAGGACCCTCTCGAGCTTGGGGGTAAGCTGGTGGCACAGTAAAGGTAGCACACTGCTAAATTATCTGTCGTTAAAAAAAATGTTTTACCAAGGAGGTAGCAGCGAAAAGCGTCCACTGCATGCACGATAGCAAGGATTTCCCTAACCGTAGCTGTTTCCTTTTTCTCCGCCGGTGTGAGTGTGCGAGAGGTGTAAGCTAAGGGATAGCTTATCCCGCCGTGCATCTGGGGCAGCACGCCACCCAGACTAACCAAACTTGCATCTGTTTCCAAGTAGAAGGGTTGAGTGAAATCTGGGTGCTTAACGGTTGTTGCATTAACCATAGCTGCTTTCAGTTCCCTAAAGGCCTTGTCCTCGGCTTCGTCCCAGTAAAACTTGACATTTTCCCTTGTGAGCTTGGTTAAAACGGAGCTAATTTTCGCAAAAGACGCCACATGACGCCTGTAAAAATTGCAACACCCGAGAAAAGAACGCACTTGTTTAGCCGTCTTTGGCACTGGGTATTGCTCCATAGCCCTTGTTTTCTCTCTGTCAGGGTGTATGCCCTCCTCGTCTATCACAAAACCCAAAAATTTGACTGATTTACAGCCAAAAGTGCATTTTTCAGCAGATAACTTCATGCCTGACTTAGCCACCAGGCCTAGTGCCCTATCCACATGACTGATATGCGTGGAGAAATCTGGACTAGACAGTAAAATGTCGTCCAAATAAATGGCACAATAGACGCCTAAAATATCCGCAAATATCTGTTGTGCGCAAAATTGGAAATGTGCGGGACTCGTTTTAAGCCCCATGGGAACCCTCAAAAACGAAAATTGTCTGTTATATGAACAGAATGAGGCTTTAGGCACTGCTGAATCTGCAAGTTTCAGCTGGTAAAACCCAAATTTGAAGTCCAACTTTGAAAAATATTTAGCGCCACTCAAATGCGCCATGCTTTCGCTTACGGTAGGAATCGGCACACTGACACTCTCAACGGTGGAATTCAACCCGCGGAGGTCAACTACGAGCCTATATCCCGAAGGCTTGCGCCTCACGAGAAGACATGGCGACATCCACACGCTTTTATTTTCTTTTATGATGCCCGTTCGCAACATTTCCTCTAAATAGCTGTCCAGTAGCTCCCTTTGATGAAAAGGCACTCGATACAGTTTTGAACGCACTGGCTCCGAGTTCCCTGTATCAATATTTACCTCGTACCCTTCATATAACCCTAGGTCAAAATCGTGTTTTGAGAAAGAATCCTGATGATTTTTAAGCATATCTAGGAATTCCAGCCTTTGTTCGTCACTTAAATCAGGAAAAACAAATGTGTGCTTCAATTTGTCCCAATCTGCATCCAACTCCTCCTTTGAGCGCTGTTTGGGGGGCTTAGGAGGCTCTGCTAGGGGTTCGGCAGGCACCTCCACTCTCTGTGTGGTTTGTTGTGCAGCTATCTCGTTGGGCCCTGTGCTAGATGTGCTCGCTTCGGCCAGATGTGCGTCTACGGAAGCCACGCGATCGTCGTGGTCTACCAAAGCAGTTGTATAAACGCCTAAAATTGCGCCCGCTGAAAGTTTGACAGGGAAGCCACCCGTATTAATGCATAGAATTGGTACGGTGCCGGTAGGATTAGTATTTACTAGACTATGCGCAAAACAAACTCCAGTATTACCATTCCTTGGTGTGAACACACCTGTTTGAATTTCTGGCTGGGGAGTATTTAACAACCCAGTTACACGGCACTCCGTATTGCTTGGTATTATTTCATTTCTGAATAACGTAACTTCAACGTCAACATACTCGTGTTGTGGAGCGCAATTCCAACTTGATTCAGGGTTTTCGTCCGTACATTCGTCCGAAGCAACAGTAATTACTGCAATATGGGGATTAATAGGCTTGTACGCATCCCTATTAATTATTTCCATATTAATGTTGTAAGCCTGCCATGCAGCCCCTGCTGATGGAGACATTTGATACCTGAGCTCACCTATTTCCAGAACATTACTTGAGCAATTTATTTTCACCAAATCAGCCTGACTTGATAAAAAATCATAGCCTAATAACATTGGTATGTCACCAAAGCTGCCATCAGGCACAATGACAAATTCGACCTGCCTTTCGAACCCACATTTAGAAACAGTTGTAGTGATTTTCCTTGTGGCTGCTATACGACGATTTCCCACACCCACCAGATCAATTGGTTCGTTGAGGTTTATTAAATGAGCGTGAACAGAGTCGTGTTTAAGCAAGGCCTGCGCTGATGTATTGTCAAGTAAACTTAACGACGAGCCTGTGTAGACTAAACACACTTTAGGTACACCACCGATGTTAAAAACAAAGTGGGGCCTTACGTACGTCGCGTGTCGCTTATCCTTGACAATATTAATGGGTACATTATGGCTAATTGTCTCGTCATTTACTCCTTCATCGTCAAACTCCAACAGAGAGCCATCTGCGTTTCTAGTTTCTACCGCCGCCCCTAGATGGCGCCTAGTGTACCAGAACAGCCCGTTTTGGCGCTTTTGTTCAAATTCAAACTACCGTCTCGCTTCACTGACTGCTCGTTTACAGGTGGATTATCGGCGACTGTAACTGACGTACTATCCCAGAAAGTTGTTGTTTCGTTTACACCGGTCACTGTAGGAATTCTAACTTTCCAGTCATCCAAAACACGTTTTGAAATACCCATAGCCGAACCAGATGGCATTTCTACGTCAGTTTTACGAAAAGTTTGTGGATAGTGTCTAAGCTGCACGTTTCGTGTTTCACAAAGCAGTGCGATTACGATAGGCTTGTTGCTGTCCAGTGGATTTAACTCCGAGTGAAAGTTAGTGGCGTCAACACCATCTTCGAACAAGGTAACGATTACAGAATCACATTTTAGATCATAAGTATCATTTACTGCACTTAATGCATCTTGAAATTCATCTGTAAGGTTCGCATTGTTGTCTAATGATGAAGCCACGTATCTCGAGGGAGTTTTACCAAAATAAGACGCTAGACTAGGCAAGGTCAAGGTGCGATCAGGCAAGGCTAGCTTTTGTTGATGCCAGTCAACGTGTGCATATAGTTTTTTCATTAGCTTATCAGCTTCTTCACTTGAAAACAACTGTATTGTAGAAACCTTCAAAGGCTTAATATTTGCAACTTTTTCTGAAGTATTAACAGGACTTTTAACGTCTATAGTACCAATACGAGTCCCAGATTGAACTGTAGAACTCAACAGGTCGCTGTTTAGCTTAGAATCCCTGTTATATTCTAAGCTATCAACTCGTTTTTTGACATATTGTTAACCTCACCCGATTGTTCCACCTGAGCCGCGTGCTGTGGGACCTGCGCATTATTACCACTATTATCCTGGTTTAGGCGAGGATAATTTTGCTGCTGGTAATTTTGGATTTGGCGATTATCCCTGTTGTAATGTTGACCCTTATTTCCGTAATAACCTGTGTTGCCGTTATTTTTCTGCTGCTTGTTTGCGTTACCTTGAACAGAATCTCTGTTCGCAAATCCAGAAAAATAATTCCCACGCCTATTATTGCCTCTTTGCGAAAAATTCCCACGGCCACCTCTATAATTGCCCTGGGATTGGCCTGCCATCTGCTGTCTGTGCTCGTTTCTCTGTCGTACCAACTGTAGCCGGTGTGGAGCTGTACGGCAATCTCGGCGAATGTGCCCCTTGCACAGACATTTAAAACATGATCTTGTTTCCTGATTATCATTGTTAATTGCACTGACTCTTGCCTCATTTAAGGAGTCTCTGATTCGTTTCAATTTGTTGCAAGTTTTTTCCAATGCCTCAAAACGCTCTAAAATTGAACCCATTGCTAAGTTGTTCACTGTAGGGTTAGTAGGTTGACCGCTCCCTGTCTGCTAAGTTAGCACATCCTCCTTCGATTTAATGTTCTCTGTTCCTTCCCCTTGAGATTCTCTACACCGAATGGCTGAACGCTTGATCACATTCTCATTCAACATATCATGAAACCTTGCTGGCTTAACCGCAGTCAGGTGAGATTCGATGTCCGCCGACATGGCTTGCACGAAAGCCACCCTCAAACTCTCGTCCTTAATTGCAAGCTTGCGAGACACCTCCTCCACATTATCACCTGGCTTAACCAACCAAATAGCAGAAGCCATCACCTCTAAACGCTCTGCAAATTGTTTTAAAGATTCACCTGGTTTTAACCTTTCCTTAAAAAATTCCGCCAGTTATCCTACGGCTTTCTGCCCCGAAACGATCAATTAAAACCTCCTTAAATTTATTCCAGCTACCTGACGATGACACGTCGGGGTTCATAGCAAAATAAATAGCCACTCGCCCCGTGCACTTAGCGCTTGCAGCAGCAATCAGTTCCGAATCCCTTATTGCAGGATCCATATTACGCAAATTTTCGCACATAAATGAAAATGTAAACACGTTGAGGCTACTATCACCTGCGAACGAAGTTATTGCCTTTTTTGCTGCTCGCAAATCCGCCCAGCGCCTTGACTGATTCTCGTTCACGCCAGTGTTTTGACCCTGAAACCTTTCAGACAATCTCTCGACCAAGTCTAACTGACTATTTGTAGCCTGCTGCAAAATCCGTAAATGGGAGTCGTTATTTGCTTGCAAGCATGCTGCTAAAACCTGAGATGATATCGAGGCCTCAGGGTCATTGAGACCAGAGCCACCCCTATTATCTGTGGCAAGATTTAAGTCTCGTCCCGAATCTCGAACCGAAGGAGCTCGAGATCGAACCTGTGACAAGTTATTATCCCTAAGGCCATCTGCAGTGCAAGCTCTATCTAATCTTGCCATGATTTGATTTGGAGATAGCGATCTGTCACGACTACGCACAGGCGAAGGCGAATTACGTCGACTAGTTTGAATATCGGCTTCTGATTCAGATTCGCCTATAGGCCTAGCTCTACGCCTTGCTCGTTTAGGAGTACTAGCCACCAAAAGGCTTGAATCGTTAAGCTCACCAATGATTCTCTTATGATAGGCCTGCCCCTAGATGAGCGGGTTACAGCCCCTCGAGCTACTTTTGGTCGACCCCTAGGCATGGCAGAATTTCACTATTGTCAAAATTTTAAATCCAGAGGGGAAAAGAAAAAAAATTGTCCAACCAAAACAATGACCCTAGCACCAAAATTGAACATCACTGCTATCTACTAGGCACTCAAAAAAAAATTTACTGCTGGCAACCCTGCACTGAACTTACACAAAATAACCACGCTCGACCAAAAGCAATCCGTACCTAAAATCATCAACCAATAATCTGAATGTAGCTGCTAACACGATTTGCTATTTGAACCGTTATTAAAATCACCAATCGCTATTACCTTTTAACAACGTCTCGCAATTTGCCACAATCAATCCTCAGCAACAGCAATCGCTAAACGCAATTTATCCTGAATAGCACTCCTTATGTAACACTAAGCAATCCAAACAACATCAATAGGCTACCAACACAACCAAGAATCCATGAAAAGAATACTGAAACTCGTAAAACGAAATCTGCACCAATAAAAATTAAAAAAAATTCAACCAAATTTAATTTGAACTGGTCACCAGAAGTAATCTAAAAGGTCACGTGAATAACTTCTGACACCATTGTTTTGGGTTCGCTTTAGTAAATTCCACAAAGCAAACTCAAAATGTCTAGAATGGCAAATACAATTACACTTGACACCAAATATCACTTAACTAAATAAAAATCGAGACATGACAAGAAATGGATTAATGTACTTGTTTAATTCGTGAATTTATTCCAACTTGGCTTATTTAGCCTTATGCTTTCAAATACGATTATTGGATATATACGAGCAAAACATTATTGCATTACTTCAGGTGCCTGTAAAATAATGATAGAGAGTAGAAGGGAAAAAGAGATCGTATTCATGGACTCTGACAAAATAATAGATTGTAGCCTAGCTAATTCCTTCAAGAGTGCTAATATCTCGAATTACTGTCCTTCCATATCCCAAATTAAATATCAACTCAATTATTAAAACAATTAGTATCGCGAACGATACAGATTATACTTAACGCTGATCCCAGCGGCTTGAGGCTGCGTTGCCTGGCAACCGGACTCACAGTCCCCCTGAATCGAAGGCCTCCTTCTCGGCTTGGCTCGCAACGGTGGCTCGGCTGGGCAAGGCTAGGCGGACGGACAAGACAACAATCTGCACTCTAAACCGCGACTGGCTCTGGCCATGCTATTTTGTTGTGTTTTAAAGGCCAGGTTGTAATACTAAGAATTGGAGGTGTTGCAAGAGATATTTACTACTTTAGTGTGTCTTGAGTTAGGTTAGCTTGAAACGCATTTCTATGAACGCTGGCCTAGCTTGAAACTAGCGCTCCTTGCTTTACTGAGAATTGTCCAAGATGTCCGCCTGCTCTACCAAGAAAACCGGATGTAACCTGTTGCGTAAGATTTACTTAGGACAGTTTGGGTGGTCGGCTTGGCTAAAATACAGCTGCGGGTTTCAACTTGTCTAAAATATTGGGCTCTCTTTTCTCAATCCCTGTTGGTCTTTTAAGGCTCTATTTATGAAATAAAAATAGGTTGGCTATTAATATTGTTTTAGCAATAATAAATATTCGTAGGTCATGCGCTTTTCATTTTGATTACAATATTAAGTTATTCAAGATATTATGCCTGAATTATTATTCAAGTACTGATTATTCCTAATAAAATATTAATTAGTGTAATTTACATAATTGCATCTAATTAATCCCATAACACCATCGTTTAGCGCAAATTCAGGAACAGCTTTCTAAACCAGTTCATAAATTAAAACAAGACGTCAAAACAAGGTGAAATTCCACTTTTTGTATGCTGGAAAGGCTGGTCGAGCAGCAGGAACCAGTCAGTGCTGCCATTGCTACCGTGCCTGCTGTATGAAATCTTAGACCACATGAATACAAAACTGCTGAAGATTTAGTTAACGTACTGCAGCCATTCGAAGAGGCTACAAAAATTATGTGCTCAGAGCAGTATCCAACTATCTCCATCATCATCCCAATATTGATTAATTTGCACGAATTTCTGAATACTTCAGATGGACTTAACAACCTAAAAGAAACTCTGAAAAACGAACTGAACAAACGATGGAGTAGCAACTTTGAGGAAGATGAGATACATTCTATTGCAACAGTGGTTGATCCTCGTTTTGAAGACGCACTCTTTACAACTCCTGTTTGTCGAAATCTTGCAATTGGTAAAGTCATAGAAAAAATGGAAGCTTTTTGCGAGCAACAGCCACCTCCAATGCCTCCAAATGCTGAAGCAAGTGCATCCTCTTCCTCGACCAATGTAACTGCTAATGAGATGGGTGGCCTAAAGCGCAAGTATTCACTAAATATGTGGACAAAAATTAGTGCCAAAAGAAGAGCTTCTGTTGCTTCAGACACAAATGGTTCAAACTTGCCTCTCATGATGCAAAAGGAACTAGACCTTTACCTGGCAGAGCCCGTCATCGATGGAGAAAAAGAATCCCCTTTTAAATGGTGGAACTGCAATGCTAAAAGTTTCCCAAATGTTTATACGGTAGCGTTAACCTACCGTTGCATCCCTGCAACATCTGTGGCAAGCGAGAGGCTCTTTTCTAAAGCTGGAGAATTGATTAGGGAAAAACGCTCACACTTGAAACCTGGCCGAGCCGAACAATTAATTTTTCTTTCAGCAAATGGGAAGCACCTTTTAAGTTAATTACTTAAAAAAAATACTTTGTAGGCCTTAAATACTTTGTAGGCCTTAAATATTTAGTAGGCCCAGTAGAAAAAAATTCGAATTTTCATTCAGTAGGCTATTAATAGTGTAGGCTATCTTGTGTAACACGAAATAAAAAATTTTTGACATAAATTATAAAACCGAAACACCTAGGTTTTCTTTTTGAAAAGAACCGATACCAAACCGAACCGAAAAAATGAATACCACCCAACACTAACTATTTTAATGCATTATAGCATTTTTACTGAGCTAGTTTATTTAATCTTTTGACTTTAATCTTATGCCCCCGGATCACTACCTCAGCTTAGCCTTCCTTCAGCAACGATTTAAACGAACGTGAATTTTTATTGTTGTAAATAGTTTCTGACAACTCGACCGTGACTGCCAACAATCCGAATGCAAACCACTAGCTTTTCGTAGTAAAAACGATCTGCAAAAATCCTTCTGTTAATTACCAAAGTCAAACTGTGCTTTATACTTCGTCCCCTTCCTTCAATAGTTGCAGTGCATAACACTGTAGTTTATTTCCAGTACACCTAACAGCCTAAAAACCAATTTTCCTTTGTTAATGAGTTTAAAACTCCATATTGGCCCATGTGTACATAGTCCCTGTTCCTTCAAACGGCTCCCAAGCAAAACCCTTTGTTAGCCAGACTTCTCATCCCACTTTCCATTGTTCCCCTGGCCCTCAGCCAATCAGGAGGCCGCAGCTATCCTCGACGTCCGCGCTTTCCCGCCTCTCCAGCATAAACACCCCCAGCCCAAAGCATCCACAGCACAACACAGGACAGTACAGCACAGCTCACAGATCTCAACCTAGAGGTGATCACGGCCGGTCAGGAGTGGAGATGCCGCGTTCTGAAGGTTGCCATGCCGGGCAAAGGTAGTGGTCAGTATGCGTTACTAGTTAATTGAAAGTTTAATTTTAGGACCCCCCAATTCTAAATTTATAGTTCAATTTTAACTTACCTCTTGTCTTTAGAATTTTACAGTTAAGCAAGCCATCAGCATTTCTGGCCCCGCTTTCTGTAATGTCAGAGTGGTTCTCTTACTAAAAACCAGCGTTCTTTGTTTATTTTAAACCACGTTTTAACTTAAACAGTAGACAGTGGCCCTTGAGGATTCGGGAGTCTCTTGCGAGAGATATTGTCTGTCTAGGACAGGGGTCGAATTAGAATTTTTTTTCTGGGTGCAAACAGTTGCTCCCCTGAGCTGCTAGGTGGGCGCAAATTATTCAATCTCGGCGCAATTCACAAAGTTGCTCGTCAGTTAAATGACTTAGACTATGTACTAAAAAAAAGCTTTGAATATTCGGAAAAAAATTTTTTCGATAAACTTTTTTTATCGTTCTTAGACCCTCCCGCCATTTTTTTGAAGCACCAAAGTTTAATTTAGTCTCCTAGGCAAGGCGTACAATCCAAAAGAAAAAAGTGCTAACAAGCAAGTTTAAATTGGAACCACCTACCCCTCCCTCCACTTGCACGTGTACAATCACAAAACGCATGGACTATTCCCACTATATCGCAGCTGGGAAGGAAAGGGAAGGGATGAATTCATAGTTGCGACTAACTTGGACTCGAGACGCTCACGGAAAACTCAAAAAAAACCTTTTTAACTAAAAACAAATACGTGATAGTACACAGCATTTTTTTTAATATTCAAATAGGATATAGGCCTATCCTATTCGAATATGCTGTTATGGAATGAATATTCAAACATTCGTTCTACTCCCAGCTTTTAAATTTTTAACAAGTATTTAAAAAAAATTTTTCGCCGCACTGCAAACACAACTTTCTCTGACGCCTACTTATTGGTACAATGACGTCAAGCAGCGGCAGATGGGGTCCGATAGATAGATAGTGAGGAAAGCACATGCAAGCATGATGAACAGAGCAGGAGTTGTTGGAGAGAAACTGCCAAACAAGCGTACAAACTAAAGGCAGACATTTGAAAAGTCTCAAAAGTAAAAAAGATTTGATTAAGTCTCCAGAGAATGGAATCTTGTCTGGATGCACATCGTGCATTGCGTGATTCTGCCACTGGGGAAGTGCAAAGAAAACTGCTGGAAAGTTTAAAGAAGAATTATTTTCCCTTGTTGGTGCAAATTTTTGCGCTCCCAAAGAAGGAACTGGGCGCTATTTGTCAGTGCAGGAGCGCAAATTGCGCTTTGCGCCCCTTGTAATTCGAGCCCTGGTCTAGGACTAATTAATACTTTAGCGGATGCGAGTTTAGTTAGAGGGTTTTCAGGATTGGATCCAAAACTTCTTTTTCTTCTTGAAATTTTTCATTTTTATGTAAAAAGCCGGTTGTTGCTTTTTGTACGAATTTATTGCAAATTCGTCGTTTGCTTTCACTGAAAGCCTATTTGCTTTAATTTAAAAGCTTCCTGTAAACTAGTGAACCCAAATGTAAAGTGCCTATTTCATTTGTTGTTTTTATTAAAACCAAGAGTTTTCAAAACTACAACGTGCGTTTTCTAGTGCGGAATAATTGCTAGTGTTTTAATAATATGTAAGCCCATTTTTATTCAAAATCCCCTCAGCTTTTATGCTTACCCACCGGTGGTGGCAGCCTTAAAGACCAGGTAGAAATACTGGATAGCCTAATTTAATTTAGTTAGGAAAGTTATGTTCACTCCCTCCGGGATTGAGGCCCTACTGTGCTGTTTTAAACCAAAATAGTCAACCAAGTCATTTCTACATGCAAGAAAGTCAACCATGAGTGCAGAGACGTTACAAGCACCTAGTCCGTCGTAGCGTCCGCCGCTACACTTAAAATACGTTTTTACTATCCTAAAGTAAAAACCTTCAGTACGAGCTAAAATCGCTTATTTTGGCTAATTTATACCCGAAATAAATTTAAGTCTTTAAATTCCATCTTATTTCATATAGATTAGCTAGCCAATCACCCACTAGGAGTGCTGCACTTGAACTCCATTAATAATACGAGCAGAGCCTCAGTTTCACCATATTGCTTTTACCCCATATGTTTCACACGGGAAATCACCAGGTTCTGCGAAAGCGGCGAGGTAGGGTAATTTCTACTGAAGGTATATATTTTAGGATAGTAAAAACTAATTTTCGGGTTAAAATTTTCGTTATTTACTATCTGCAAAATACTAACCTTCAGTATGTTCTGACTTTGTCCTATCGGCGGAGGGTCAGCAAGAAACGGCTAAACTGTTTCATTTACAACTTTCACATTACAACATTTCTCAATACATTAACAAATGAAACACATTATCAACGCTTTTTTTATTTTTGGCAGTAATAAAGAATGTTATCCACCAATTTGAATGCTTCATTCTTTCTTTATAGGCAGTTGATCAGGTTTTATTGTCCGATTGTACTGCCAGGAGTAATGTGTCCCTTATTGTTCTTGCACCATTTGAAGCAATAACATCTCTGATGTAGTGTGAGATAAAGACTGAAGAAAGACCACCTGGCACACCCGGAGGCATAACTTCAATTCTGTTGTAGGAACTTTGTCCTTCTGTGAAAGTCGTCGGTTGGACGTTCAACTTCCCAACAATGTTTCGGTAGGAGCATCACACGAAACACCAGACACAGGCTGAACAACTGGGAGACTTCTTCCATCAGGGTGCGATATCGGATCCACTCTCTCCCAGCGTGGAGTTCGACATGACTGCCACTACCTTTCTCGCCATAAGCGCCGAGCAGGTTCTCACTATACAATAGCTTTCAGTTCTACGTTGTTGGATGTGGAGAATCCTTTCCTCCTCTGACCATGTCCCACCCATACGCTCACCCCAGCAGACCAAAGTCGAGGCAAGCGGGTAGGCGGGAGGGCAGGCGGGCGGGTATACGTACGTGTGTGAAAACTCTAGGGCAGATTTAGCCGGAGGAGCTCGTTCTCCCAGGAGTGCCATGGGAGCCACTCGTCTCTTCTGAACCAGTGCGTATGGCTGGTCCTTCCTGACACCCAGAGGCACAACTGATGCAAAGTAGTCCATCTGTCCTATAACCGCTCCCAGGGCTCTGGCGGCTATTGAGTTCTGATGCTGAAGAGATGTCAAGGACAAGATCAACTTGGCTCTTCGCCCTGACGATGGTGAATAAGGAATTTGGACAAGTCAAATACCGACCCTGATACATAAAGATTTGTGCCAGGAAGAAGCAAGGTTTTGCAGTGTTGTCGCCGAGTTCCAGTCTTGGGAAGAAGGACAGAGTGAGAGCGTAGAGATGATGTTAAGATACCTCATTACCAGTCGCAGACGGACGGGAACAGGTGAGGCGCCATACTGACATTGAACGGTATAACCATAAAGTGGTAAGTACGCCCTCCTGACACAAACCGGAAGAGACGAAAGATGGCCATATACAGGGGAACACGGAGACAGGCATCTTCCACTCGCCCTGCTTAAGGGACTCTTACTGATGCCAGTGTTTTTATTTGGAAGTGTTCTTCCACATGAATGCGTTAAGCGTGCGCAGGTTGAAGATCATGCAGGTACCCCAGTTCTTCTTTGGGATGACACACGCAGGGCTGTAGAAGCACGGTGTTCCGGGGGAGGAAAATGGTACCATTCTCGAGTAGCTGCTGAACGTCGGTTTCCAATAATCTGTCGTTTGGTTGGTCGCAAAAACCATGGTGGTGGACCTCGAGAGTTGAAGGGGAACGGAGGGACGTAATTGCTTCTTACTAATGACAGAACGAAAGAATCCAACACGATTTTCTCCCATTTCTTTCATGTGATGCCCAAGCCTGACCCCTCACCGGCTGGTGAATGGGTACAGGGCAACCCATGTCGGAGTCACGAGCTGGGATAAAGGGACCCCCCGACCCCGTCCCTTAAAAGAGTTCCCTCTTTCCCTGTGAAAGGTGCGATGGATGTGCCCTTGACTGGGAAAGGATGACCGACCTCGTCCGGACTGCTGGGGGTTCCTCAAATACCTGTAGAAAGGCTTCTTGAAGTGACCCTCCCCTAGACCTGACCCGCGTCCCTGTGGGGGAAGCGAATTCTCGGGGATCCCGAAAGGACTCTTTACGAAAAGGACCAACGCTGTTCGTGGCTGTTGGGTTTCCTGAGGTTACCGGCTTCGAGGCAGCTGGGGGTTTGCCTTCTCTCTCAATTCTGGGGCGAGATCCAATAGCTGTCAGTTGAACAGCTTGAGAACGTAAGTAACGGCAGGAGTCGTATGCGTCCGACGGTGTCTATAGGTATGCCTGATATAGATTCAAGGAAGGCGTCGCGTCGACCAAGGGCCACGTTCATCATGGTCTGTAGACCCCCAGTTGAAGGAGGAGTCCTGAAAGGACAAAGCCCTCTTCATTAGTTAAATACACACAGTTAAATGCTGTCGCTTCTAGATTCAACTGGCTCTGCCAGAAATGTCTTCAACGCCACTGTCAATGAGGAGTACACGAGATCTGCGTGTGAGCCCGCTTTCAGGCACCAACGAACCGGTTGTTCATCCTCTTTAGCATGACACTAACGAACCCTAATGGCTGGCGTGGGGGGAAAGCCGTGAATCATGATCCAAACTGGTGGCCTCCGTGATGAATTCTGGCTGTCAGGGAACGTTCAAACCTACCGTCCGATTACCTCGACAGCTATACCATGCAAACTAATGAAATCGATCATTAGAAATCGTATGATGAACTATTTAGAAAGAGGTTCACTTATTCACCAGGACCAGCTTGGTTTTATGCCAGGCCGTTCTGAGACCTATTAACTTCTAGTAGAACTTGACGTACAAATGCTATGGATTTGGGGGCATCATCTGACTTCGTCTACTTTGACTTTCATAAGGCCTTCGAATCAGTAGTTCATCGGAAACTGGTTTTCAAACTACAGGTTATGGGCTTCAGTGGCCAAATTTTGCAATGGATCACAGCCTGCCTCGAGGGGCGGACCCAAAGGGTACGAGTGGGGAAGTTTTATCTTCAGTTTCCAGTAAGAGGGGTCTCACAGGGCTCTGTACTCGGCCCGTTGCAGTTAGTAATTTATATAAATGGCCTGTCTTGTACAAGCTCAGGTATTAATGATTTGAAATTTGCTGATGATCTGAAAGTTGGAACTGAGATCATTTCTGTGCAGAATGCTATCGCTCTCACAACAGAAATTGTAAATGTTTCAGACTGGTCTGAAACTTGGCAGCTGCCACTCTGTTCCAAAATGTGTTCCATTCCATATAGGATGCTTAAATCTGAGCCACACATACACGCTGAACGACACCCAAATGCCTGATGTGGACGAGGTTAGGGACCTTGGGGTGTGGTTTATGTCGAACCTTATACCTTCCTTGCACTGTAGTAAGATTGCTGCTCTAGCTTCCCGTCATTGTGAATCGATGTTTTAATTCAGGGAGTATACAGATCTGGTCTGGGAATTGAAAGTTTTTGTGCACCCATTACTGGAGTACGCCACACGCGTGTGGTCGCCTTCCTTGCTTAAAGATATTGATATGGTTGGGTTAGTCCAACGACGATTCACAAAGGGTTTGCCTGGTTTCAGGGAAATTTCGGCTGGAGAACGCCTGTAGAGGCTAAAATTAGAACCTCTGAAACTTCGCAGACTGAAATTCAATCTTGTGCTCACCTTTCGGATTCTGCGAGGTTTCTTATCAGAAAGGTGGACCTGCCTTTCTTCGACCTGAGCCCTGTTCACTCCACTAGAGGCCATTCTTTGAAGCTTTTAGTTCAGCTCTGGAGACTGGAGTGTCGTCGGCTTTTTTCTGTGAAGGTGGTGCCTGTTTGAAACTCCTTAACTGAGGAAGCGACCTCTGTAAGTAGGTTCAGAAGAATTTTAGATAAATTGCCGCTATCCAGGTTCTTGAGGCGGCAGGATTAATTATAAATTATCATGCTGCATTCTTTTGGATTAGTGTCAGTGGCTCAACACCCTTCCAACATCCATTCCACTTAGCAGTGGGAAACCTTTTTACTATTACAGTATATTATTATGTCTTCTTGGGGCCTCTACAGGGCAACAGTGCCTAAAAATGAAGTTTCTCTTCTTTGCGTTGTGAAAGGGATAGGCTTCCCTACTGAAATTGGCTGTTAGTTTACCGTCTCGGAGCAGGCTGTCTAGATGCAGAAGGTGACGGAACAAAACCTGTGATCGTGGAAGGTAGTTTGAATCAGGACAGATGTCGTCGGAAATGTAGCGTGGGTGGGTCTGAAGAATTTAGTACCATGGTAGGATTCTCCTTATAGGAGGAAGATGGCAATAATAGAAAATCGACTGGGCGAACTGCCTCAGAATACATGAACTTCCTTCACCATAAATATCCTCCAATGTCACCTAAAATGTATCATCTACATCACAGAAAGTGTCTGAAGTGTCCACCCAACGACCCCACTATCCGGTATGGTGGGATTTAGCATGCAGGTGGTAGTAGGCTTCTATCAAATTATAGCCCCGGTAAGAATCCCAGTAGGCTCACTAAACTGCTCATTTGGTTCACAATTATGATCTATTTACGTGTTGTGGGGAAGATGGGTGTCTAACCAACATGCCTGTACGGTAATGTGAGTGTTCCTTCAGGCGACGTCCCTCCAGCGTACGTGGCCATGTGGTGAAGTTGCTCCTACTCCTAGTGTACCATGACAACACAGCGACAGCGAATGTCGTAGTGGTGTGGTCTTGTGACGTGGCAACGTCAGCCTAATGAGTACATTGTGTATGGTGTGAATGTTGCCCAACGTAGAGGTCCACACCAATTGACATTTGTATTTTTCTTGTCCTTTTTATAATGGTAGAGCACCTCCCATGTCCTGGATAACACTAAAAGCTAGAAATGCCGATGGATATTCTGGACGCCAGAGCCAGAAATAATTCTAGACGGACGAGTATATCCCTTTTCTTCAGGGGTGTGCAATACCAGGTTTTTTAACTCGATGCTAACTAACACTTTATTAAGTATCGGCACGCGATACTTTCTCGATACCAATGCTTTTTTATCGATACCAATTCGTTCTCGATACTGATACTTTTTTCAATACTGATACTTTTTTAAAGAACGCAGTTGGAATAAACAAGGCCAAATGACTTCACCTATAGCTTCCTTTATCCCTTAATTACCATTACCCTTCAGATAGAATTTCAGACATCACTAACTTTAAGCTTAACTTCCCCTTGTTATATTGAAAAAAAAACCATAAAATTTTTATTAAGGCTTACTGGTATTAATGCAAAAAAAATTCAATTTTAATTAATGAATCCTATGAATTTCAGTATGGAAACTTAAAAATAAATTTGATTGGTTCTCTGGTTCTATTCACTAACACTATATTTTTTTATTTAAATTTTATAAAATCATATTAAATTTATGTATAAAAATATATATAAATTTAATATTTATTATTTAATAATGCAAATGTATCCAGTTTAATAAAAAATTCAATGAAATTATACGATAGTTACATAGGATTTTCGCTTCCAGGGTCTATGCCTAATGCTTAGTGAAGCTAACACGTTATAAGATTTTTGCTTTCTGGAATTTTTTTTTTATCTATGTATAAAAATGTAAATAAAAAATTGTTTTATTTATAATTTAATAACACAAAAGATTCAGTTTAACTGAAAAACTCCAAAATACCAGTACAACCTGGTTGATTTTGGTTTCTATTGCCTGTTGAAAATATACATTATCTTTTTTATTTGCATTCTCCTTCTCGAATGATGTTCAATAGAGAGAATTAAAATTGAAGCTGCCCGTCCGAGTCGCTACCCACTGCGCAGCCTCGTTCATATAAAAGCTCGAGCGGAGCCGAAAAGGCCACCTTTTCGATTCTCTGTAGTGCCCAAAAATGGCGATAAGAGGGGAGGAGGGTGGGATGGAAAAAGGTAATGTATATTTTTAACAGGCAATAGAAACCAAAATCAACCAGGTTGTACTGGTATTTTGGAGTTTCTAGTTGCCTTGAAAATATGCATTACCTTTTTTATTTGCAATCCACTGACTTTGTCACGGCGGTGGGTGCCATTGACATAAGCCCCCTTGGGTAGCGATCAGTTCCCCACACCGAAATTTGGAGTGTGTAACGGGGGTCACAGAATACGTCGAGCCGCAACAGATGGGCCGATCCGGTACAGTCCCTCAGCTTGGTGGGACATGTCGCGAAGGTAATGGGACGTGAAGACTGATGTGTGACGCCAAGAGGCAGCTTTCATTATGTCGGAGATTGGTACGTTGCTATGAAAGGCCCAAGATGTAGAAATAGGACGGAGTTCGAGGGCTGTAACACGGATACCTTCGTCAGCACACGTGATATCAAGTGCGTCATAAGCCTGGACGATTACTGTTTTCAGCCAAGTGGCAATCATTCGGGATGACGTGATGCCAGTCTTGTGACTAAACGGTAGGAACAGCTGGGAACGTCCTCGTCGGATGGGTTTTGAAGCTTTAAGGTAGAATCTAAGAGCACGTACCGGACATAGGGAACGCTCGTCGTCCTCTCCCAAGATCTTGGAGTGGGAAGGGATTATAAAAGGATGTGAAAGTTCATCCGGTTTCTGGGTCTTGGCACGGAACGATGCCCGAGGTGTGAGTGTGACACCGGCGTAGTCCGGGAGAAAGAAGCAGTCTGATTCTGTGGCTGAAAGTGCCTGAAGTTCGCTGCACCGTAGGCAGGCAGCAAGGGCGATGAGGAACACAGTTTTCCTTGTTAAGTGACTGAGACGTGAGGTACCGAGAGGTTCGTAAGGAGCGCCGTGAGGACAATGGACAGGTCCCAGTCGGGGAACTGTCGTTTGACGCGTGGACTATCAAGACGGAACGAGTGAATGAGTGATGAATTGCGATAATCGGAAAGCAGGTGTCCGTTTCCCTGCTGCTCTGAAGACGGCGTTCAGGGCAGAACGGTATACCAAAATGGTAGAACCGCGTAAGCCACTGTTAAAGAGAGATGTTAAGAAGCGGAGGAGGTCTTCCATAGGGGAAAAGACTGGATTGACTTGTTCCGTAAGACACCAATGAAACCATCGTTTCCAGTGGCTGTCGAAGATTTTATTGGTTGAGGAACGGACTGCTCGGGAGGCGATGCGGACGGCTTCGTCTTCAAATATGCCAGTTGCTCGGAGCAATTGGATGATAGTAGCCACCCGTGAAGTCGAAGTGCCTTGATATTCGGGTGGTGGATCGTGCCGTTGGATTGTGTGAGTAGGTGCGGACTGTAGGGTAGGACACGGGGATCGTCAATGAAGAGGCTAAGTAAAGCCGGGAACCAAGCTGCTGCTGGCCAATCCGGGGCTATGAGAAGGAACCGGCCGTGGCATGATGCGATCTTGCGTAACACCAAGGGAAGTAGGCGTGGTGGAGGAAAGGCATAAGCGTAGAGTAGGTTCCAATCCAGTGTAAGTGCATCCACTGCCCAGGCATGTGGGTCGGGGAACAGGCTGACGATCAGGGAAGTCTGGCATTGAACCGAGTGGCGAAGAGGTCAACCATTAGTCGTTCCCATATAGTGAACAGGGTTGAGCTGACGTCGGAATCCAAGGTCTACTCGCTGGTTGGAGGGTTCCGTCGTGACAAGGAATCGGCGATCACGTTCCGGGAACCAGGAATGTGAAGAGAGAGAAGTTCTATTTTGAACTGAATGCAGAGTTGGAAGATGTCTGATGTTATCTGATGAAGGGATAGGGAACGTGTCCCCCCCCCCCCCTCCTCCTTTCTTGAGATACGCAACAGCGGTTGTGTTGTCGATGTGTACTTGGGCTACTCGACCGGAGACACGATTTTGGAAGTGTCGGAGACCGAGGAGGACCGCACGAAGTTCCAGGTGATTGATGTGTTCCTGGGGCGGAGACGGCCATGGGCCTGATGCAGTCAGGTTGCCGATGTGTGGGCGCCCCCCCCCCCCCAATTTTACAGGGAAGCATCCGTGAACAGATGTAGGTGGGGAACCGAGGTAGTGAGGTTCAACACGTCCGTCCACCACAGCAGAGTTTGTAACGGGAAGGGCGAGTGGAGTTGTTGTGGCGGCCGTGTAGGAGCCAGACGGGGATTGTCCTATTGGTCTGCTCGGTAGTGGTGTAGAGGGCGGGCCATCCAGCGACCGTAGGGAACGAGGTCTGCGAACGAATGGATCGTTCCGACAACGGAGGCAAGGTCTTTGAACGTGTGGTGTGGTAAATAGAGGAACGCCTGGGCAGAGGTTACATGCTTGGTGATGCGTTCCGGCGAAGGCATGACGGTAGCCTGAATCTTGTTGAAAGAGATGCCGAGGAACACAAAACATTGGGCTGGATGAAGGCGAGACTTGGGTAGGTTGATACCTAGGCCTAGGCGATGAAAAAGAGACACGACGGATCGTAGATTTTCGGTAACTGTTGTTGGATCGGGATGGGGTAGGAGGCAGTCGTCCAGAAAGGCATGAATGCGTATTCCTTGTTGGTGCAGGTGAGCAACGACGGGGCGTAAGACCATGGTGAAAATGCGAGGAGCCGCGTTGAGTCCGAATGGAAGGCTGCAGAATTCGTAAATTCTTCCGTCGTGAATAAAACGAAATAGGTGGCGGACAGAGACATGAAGCGGAATGTGTAGGTATGCGTCCGCATAATCGAGCGAGACCGTCCAATCCCTGCGACGTAACGATTCCCGGATAGAGGTAACTGTCTCCATCTGGAAGTGGGGATTGACTATGAATTTGTTTAATGGTTTCAGGTTGAACATCAGTCGAGCCGCGCCCGTCTTCTTTTGGCAAAGGAAAATGCTGCTGCAGAACCCAGGTGTGAACGGTGGTTGAAGAATGCGAACTGCATTTTTGTGAAGGAGAGCACTTATCTCCTGATGGAGAGCCAACGGGCCGGATCTGTCCCAATCCCATGGCGGGTTTCGTAGAGGCAGAGGAACCAGGTATTTTGGTTTGAAGCCATGTGAAATGATCGAGAGGATTGTGGAGTCGCAGGTATCTGTCTGCCAAGCTGGTAGGAAAAAACGCAGTCGTCCCCCCACAACTTGTGGGGGCGGAGGAATGTCAGTAAGAGTCTCGATTCCGGGAACGTGATCGAGACGGAACACGTTGTTGTCTGTCCGGGGTGGAGGCTCGTCCCAAGGATCGACCACGTCCGCGTCCTTGGGAACGGGCAGGAAAGGGCGATGAAGAACTTGGAGGATTGGGTGGAACCGATTCAGGTACCCTGTGTGTAGGCCAGTTTTCAGTAGGTGCATCGGAACGTGCAGTGGATGTAGAGCGTTGTCGTTTAGGTTGGCGGTTCCTGCTAAATCGAGGTTTTCGTGAAACGTCGAGATGAGGAGCAACTTTAGGAATCAAACCCCGGAAAAGCGATTCCGTTTCGTGGATCGGCTGGTTCCGAAGTAAATATCGGGTGGAATCGTGAAGGTTCGTGCCGTATTGAGAGCTATTTCTCGCAAGAGGAGAATTGAATTAAATAAGGCTCTGGTGAACCAATTTTATTGCGTGATATGTGGCGAAGCAGCTCTTGCGAAAGACCTGGTGAGTGAGGAACACCAGTTGTCGTATATCCTGAGGAGGAGGATCGGTGTGAAGGTGTTCGCATAATGCATTGGCTGCAGTGCTTAGGACGTCAACCTGGGACACTGCACGCAAGGTAAAGAATGCGGTCGTTGTCTCGAAGCACATATAATGGAACCGCAGCTTGACGTGGGAGGAACAAAGCGGAACTGAAGTCGAGTTTAGTGTCAACGGTGAGAAATTCCGATTGTGGATATGTGTCGAAGTTACGTGGCGGCGGCGGATCCTTATCAAGTTCAAGAGGGGAACCGTTTCCTAGTAGAACGCCACCGTTGCGCAGGAGTGTCGTCAGCAAAGTGGTCGATTGACCCAGTAACGGTTGTTGATGTGGAAGTTGGTCTCGTAGGCCAAATCCAAATCCTGTCGCCAAGCCACGATTTTTATTGGCTGGTTCAGCGGATTGAGACGGCTTGTAGAGAAAACAGTCGGGAACTATTTTTTCAACTGCCTTTAGTAGATCAGGTAGCGGAATGTCAGTTGGGTCTGGATCATCCGGGAAGGGAGTATCGGAGCATTCCGGGAGAGATGGATCTGGTGAATAATAATGGTTCTCCTCTTCTTCCAGTGGAGGAACAATGGCGGGTATCGGGTGAGAGGGTCCGGGAACGTTGTCCGCGGAACGTGGCGGCTTCTGAACGGAAGCTAGCCATGCCGAAATATAATCCGAGGCAGGGGCCTTCCGCTTGAAGGTCCGAAGGGATGGATCCATCAGTTCATGCACTTGGGAACTGGTTAGGGGGCCTGAGGGGCCCGGAACGGCGGAATGAGCACTGCACCAGGAGGAACATGACGACAAGTCTAAGGGTGTGAGTTGCGTGGCGGAAGCGGACGCAAGCTTGGCTGCTGCTTTGCGCGCCTTGAGCTGAAGTTTCAAACGAGCATATCATTCCTTAGCTTTGGAAAGTTCGTTCTGTATGGAACGGACGTCTAGAGAGTGGACTATTTGTCCGCAGTGAATCGGGGAGGTTTCAGCTGTGTTAAGAGGAACGGAGACCTCTGAGTGGAACGGATTGGTAAGCGGAGGAAGCGGATCCAAGGATTCGCTGTCCGCTGAGAGTTCCAGAACTTCTATGGCTGCAGTGGCGAACGGATCCGCCGGGACCGGAGAGGCGGAATGGGGAACCGAAACGGTCCTTGGGCTTTCCCTTTGCCCGTGGCATAGCCGGATCAACGTGAACAGAGGGAGCGTAGAGAAGACAAGGTGGCCTTCTCGGCTCCGCTCGAGCTTTTATATGAACGAGGCTGCGCAGTGAAGCTGCGCAGTGGGTAGCGACTCGGACAGGCAGCCTTAATCTTAATACTCTATATTGAACAGCATTCAAGAAGGAGAATGCAAATAAAAAAGGTAATGATATTTTCAAGGCAAGCAACTAGAAATTTAATTTAAGTTAAAAACAAATTAGTTACTTTTATTTTTAAGGAAAAGTACCATCATGCACTGTTCAATAATCTCAAGATGGTGGCTCATGGTTCATTCAGCACTAAAACGTTTGTCAATAAGAGAGGCCAGCAACGTAATGATAATAAATTCTTAATTCCATAAACAGACAGCAATCAACTGTAACAGATTCTGCTCCGGTAATAACCAATCTTCTTGGGCTTTTAAGGTTAATTTGATGCAGACTACTCCCACTAACTTAACAGTCAATAGGTAGGTGGCCCATTAATAACATGCAGAGCCGCTACTATTTTTTAGGCTACTTTTTAGGCTTATCGGTCACAGATTACGACTTTGTAAGCTAGTTAAAATTACTTTTCAGTTCCAAAACCTCTTCGATCCTCTCTTAATACCGCAATTTTTATAAACCAAGTTTTGATTGGTCGATACCACTACCGATACCGAGGAGGTATCGTTATCGAAATTGGATAGTATACTCCCCTGCTCTTCTCGGACCATGCCATAACTAGAACTAGTTTTACTCTTTTTTTTTTGTGAATGCACAATACCTTTGTGGCTACAGTTTCATGTTTAATTGCTTATGCCTCTCTTGCTTGCTTGATTTAACTTGACGAACACTCGATAACTTGTTCCAGCTAGCCTTGGTGACATTGCTCTCACCAGCAGGTTTAGTTCCAGCAATGTCATAACACCCTGTCGTGTCTTTGGGATGAACAGCTGTAGACGGCAGACTTGAAAAAGCGATGTCACCATCCTGGATAACACTCCATGCTTTAGAAATTGGGTTCTGACCCGATGCATGAGGTGTCAAAGGAATTATAGGATTGGTTTCATGTCGAATCTGCAGAAAATTCGTGTCCTACAGTAGGCCCGAACTGTACCCGTGCTGGATGAAGAGATTAAATGAACAGGGAGGGCATGGTACACTTTATTTCAGAAACGTATACGTAATGATTTGTTTAAGTTCCAATCGTGCTAGTTACAAAGGCCATAAACTTGACAGGTAAACGATTAAATGCTCATGCCTACTCCGATCAGCCCGGGGGAGGGGGGATTTACTATAGCAGTAAAGTTTAAATTGGGTTCTCTGGCTAACAAAATTGGGTTCGTTGGTTAACTATCTGGGTTAGTGTTGAACTCCGCCAGTGTTAGCCAACGGACAAGAGAACTGCAATACGAATTTGAAGAACCGGAACGTTGCGACTGTTTTGGTCAGATTTGTTCCATTTTTTTCTCAATACTTGCAATTTCAGTCTCGGTATGTTGTAAACACTGCATGGGTTAACCTGGAATTCACACGTCTAGCATTGGCATGCGATGTGCTTATCACCAGGGGTTTTTACGTACAGCACACTTCTAATTTGAGCAAAATTTCCTCCAAAGGTTTTAACGGACAATTTTGTAACGAAGAATAAAGCATACGACCACTTTGGTCTTTGTCCAAACGATGAAAGATTGGTGGCAATGCCTGCTGGAATGTCCGATAGGGAGCTATGGAAGCTTAAAAGGTTTGGGCACAGAGCATTAAATATACAATTTAAGCCAATAACCGCATGTAGTTTTGTATGAAAGTGAACTCCAGCAGTAAAGGTCTCCTAGCAATTTTCTCGTTTTAAACAATGTGTGTGTTTGTGCAATGTATTCAAATTTTTAATTGCCATACTTTAACCCTCTTAGGTTCGAGCATTTACTCGCTGAGAACAGTGCTCCGTGCAAGCATTTTTTTCATGCGCTTTTGGCGCAACGCATGGCGATACAAAAAATTCAATAACTCCTAATGTATACCGTAAATCCCCGCAAAGAAGCCCATGGGCTAATAAACGAAATAATGCGTTTTTATAAACGACACTTATGGCTAAAATGACTCTCTTATAAGCCCAGGGCTTATAAGCGAAACGCGTTTTTTTTTAATATTCGTACTAGGTTGTATAAAAACTCGCAGTGTTTATTAAATAAATCATTAAAATATTCCTTAACGTTTTAAGAAATGAGTTTAAAAAAATTGGCGTCGCTCATGGAGTGAGTTGGTATTTTTTGCCGTCACCCATGGAGTGAGGCACTAACGAAATATTTATTTTTGCGAAAACTATTGGACACAATTATTTCAAACTTACTACACGCACGCAATAGATATTCATTAAGGTGCACAGAAAAAATCAAATAAATGGCTTTAATGGTTTCAAAGAAACTTTTTTTTTTTATTACGGGCGGTAATGAACTAAAATTGAAAATCTCTGTGTTGACAAAACGCGTCCGAAAGTCGGCATTGTTAAGCTAAAAATCGTTGTTCCCACCTGATAAAGCGATAGTGTGAAGGTTTATAGGCTCCTTTTCCATTTTAGTTTTGCGTCGTGGCTGCTGTTTTAATTTTTCAATGCTGTGAAACATCATATTTCTTGTTATTTTCAACGATGAACTAAAACACAAGCGCTCACGTGAAAGCAAGCGGCGACGGCCATGCTGAAATAATGCATCAGCCAATGAGAGTGTGCCAAATCGGTCACGTGGTGCCAACCGGCCTATGAGGGAATGCGATCTTCAAATGGTTTGGAAAGTTAGTTTGAAATAGGCAGAAACGCCAACTGCAATCCGCCGGAATGGCTAATGCCACATGGCCATCGAGAAAATATGTCGAGAGGCCTGGATTGAGGGGAACAAATGCAAGATAGCGGCGCCCAGTCAAACGGTTCTTTCGCTACCGCTGATCAAAAAAATACCCATTTTTTGCTTTCTAACTTACGAAAAAAGAACGAGAACGACATTTTTGCAGTTTTTAGTGAGTGTACACTCAACTAAAGTGCTTTTTACAAAATTATAGACGTCGGTAACAACGTTTTTTTTTACAGAAATCGATGGATAACAACGTCATGTAGCGAATTTCAGCTTTTTTCATTTCAATATTTTGGCCGAAAATTGCGTTTTTCGACCCGCAGTTTACCCTTCAAGGTGAGATGATTTTTTTTTTTCACGGCGTAAGCTGGTTACAACGGGGCAGTGTAATTATTTTAGAATTAGCACTTTCCGATATAAAATATCGGTATCAATAATCTGTATCGGTGTCGGCATCTAACGATACACAACCGATACTTCTTATCGATATAACATTAACTTATTAACTGCAACAGCCTTACAACGTCCATTTATTATTATCAGAATAGCTTTAGCTTAGCAGATGACACTCAGTGCACTTGGCCTCTGCCTCATGCACTTTTAATTGCTAACACATGTGGGCCCATCCAGATACTCAGTCAACATCAGTGGTCCGGCTCCTAAGCCAATTAGCTCCTCCCTCAGCCTCAGCATCCAATCGCACATCGTCTGCTACACAAAAGAGCAGGATGCAGGCCCCTTTAAAACCCAGGGTCCTGCAGGTTTTCTCTCTCACTCCCCGACTTTTTGGACACCAATTGCTACCAGCC
>JAHWFP010234896.1:27973-42657 GCA_023313725.1 Lithobius niger
ATTATTTGTGTGTATATATCAAGAAATTTTGAAGAATGAGTGTAAAAGTACAAGTAACCCCAAGCTGATGGATCCTGGCAACCCAAATCGCATTTTTATCAGCTACGGAGGATGCAGTAATAAAAACAGGAAACTAGGAACGATAAATTGAGTACGAAAAGTGGTTGTACCCTTTCTGCTTTAGTAAAATGTATGTGCAGGGTTCGTACCGTTCCTGGAAAATAGAAATGAAATTCCAGGCCTGGAAAAGTCCTTGAAAAATTGTCACATCTTGCCACATTGTTCATTTCACATAAATAAATACAGATGCAAACCTATTTACGCTGCCTTTTGGACTTGTATGTCAGACTGCCTGAGTGGGGAAGCGAACCTACAACCTCTGAAACCAAAGGCCGAGGTCCTACCACTGAGCCATACTGACATGGCCAAAAGGAAACGCCCATAGGCAGCATTTAACACGTGTATATACAATATAAACATACACTTTCCAATCGCACTGGAGGGATGCTTATTTGCCGCGCCAGTAATAATTAATCTGTCTTTAAGTTGATTTCACTTTTAAGAAATTTATTTTCTAGTTGCCGGTTCGAAAATATTCACTACCTGTAATTTTTATTGCATTCAGTTTCTGAGTGCTTGTTACCCAGGAGGAATCAAAACTCTCTAGATACGCCCAGCTCAGTCACCCACCTGCTCATGTGCGGCGAGGCACGCTTAGGCCCTCCATAAAGGGTGTTACGGCGTTAGCCAGCCATCTCTTTTCCTCCACGTCTTCCGGTCGTCGTGACGCCATTGTTACCCTCGTTCGAAAAACCTTTCGCTGAAAGCCTCAAGTCTCACCACCGCCACTGTGCCTCACCGTCTTCTGCTGTTATTCGCCGCAGTTCCTTCTTGCCTGTCCAAAGTCGTCGTTGAACCTTCATTGAACCCCATTTGGATCTTCTTACGCTGTGCTTGTATTCTCGTTCAATCACCGTACTAGTTACAGCGAACCTAATTCATAACCTTTCACCGAAAAGGTGCTGGCACTGATAGCTCATCTCTCATTGTTTGCAAGCTTTCATGGAAAGCTCTGCCCTGTTCATGGAAAGCTCTGCCCTTTCCACAATCATGGCTTCACCGAAAGGAAGCTTTCACCAAAAAACAACCCTTCACTGAATGCACTACCTTTCCCCAAGCCTTCACCGAAAGGAAGCTTTCACCGAAAACAAGCCTTCACTGAAAGCACAAGAGGAAGAAACCTTTACCGAACGCCCTTCACCAATTACATAAGCGTTTGCCGATAGCTCAGGATAAAAAATCCTTCACCGAAATCTCTCCAATTTCCTTTCACCGAAAGCATTCCGACTTCCTTTCACTGAAAGCATCCAACTTCCTTTCACAGAAAGCATTCCCACTTCCTTTCAGCGAAAGCATCCGTCTTCCTTTCACCGAAAGAATTCCCACTTCCTTTTACCAAAAGCATCCGTCTTCCTTTCATCGAAAGCATTCCGACTTCCTTTCACAATGAACTTTGCGGCTCAACGGACCCTTTCACCTTCGAGCCCTCCATGAACCCAAGGATCATCGTCTCACCGCCTTCGACGTTTCCAACACTTCTTCGGACTCATTAACTCTAGCCCCCTCACGTATTTCCCCAGCTTCTCATCTTTGACTTGCTCTGTGCCGTTGATGCAATCATACTCCACTCCTCCCTCCAAGGAAAACAGTGGACCTTCCACGGGATTCAGCTTCGAACCACGGAGGGAACGCCACAACTGACAACACCAAAGCTCTTCTAAAATGGCCTTCACCGAGAGTTCAAACGTTCGCCGATAGCTCCAGTGGAATAACCTTTCGCCGACAGCATCCCGCATCCTGTCACAGTGGACCAGACCTATGGACCATAATTCGTAGCTTGGGTTTTTGAAACAACACCCAATTTCTGCCACCCTTCAGTCAACAACCTCGTCGAACCCCAACGCCCGAATAAACACATGCTCTCCGACTACCCAAAGTTCGCCAAAGGCCCTTCAACGCTTGCTAAAGAAGTTCATCATTCGAAGACCTCTCATCGATGTCCCTCATCTAGAAGCATGCAATACTACACTCCTGCCGCCGTCAGCTCAATTTGGCCTACAACTCCTCACACCAGGCTCCTGATTCTGAACTTCTAGCTGCGGACCTCGTCGAAGTAAATCACTCCGATTCCATTTCATACTGTTTCCCACCTCAACACATTTCCATGTGCTATCACCTCCAACAACAGCATGTTAGCTGATCGCCACTTTCACGCATTACCATGAACTGATTCCAATGGAAAACTCAAACCGCTCGTCCCCATTCACTTCTCACCATCTCGTCCAGCACTTCACAACAATGTACCACGCTACACCCTCTGTACTCAGTCACTGTCCACCAACTCCTGAAGTGACTGCTGACACCCCACATCACGGAGCAACTGGCCATCCACCCAGGGACTCCGCCCAAAGCCACGTTCTCCAATCCTCACACCCTCTTTAACCCGTCATGGACATATCTCACCACTCATTCTGACCCACCTGACCCGTCATTCGTCAAGAGCTGTTCACAATCCCTCTTCAACTTACAGGCAACCTCTTACGGATCATGCACCAACTTCTCCAACCACTCGGGCCAAGCATCTGTACTATCTACGGAACATTCAACTCCTCATTTGACATTGACTCACGTTTCCACACCTCTCGGAGGTCTGAACCTGGCAACATGTCATATTGCACTCCACTCGACACTAACATGCACTGCTCCGCCTTCAAACCCATGAACCCGTCCGATGACCTTCATCCGGAACATTCTCACTGCAATTTGCAACCCTCCTGCTCAAACCTATGGAACTGTGCTTCCGTTCTCATTCTCTAAACGCATCTCCCTTTCACACCGGACCGAACTCTGCGCAACGGAAAACCCTTAACTTTCCACCCAGAAAACCATGGACACCACCCGAAACCCTTCAACCAGTACAGTCTACACGAAATCTGACTTCGGAAATCCATCCTCATCCTCAAGATGGAACCCTATCAAGGATCGCCTCGGCCCATTCCTATGCATTTGGAAGAGAAGGACTCTGGAACTGTGCTCATGCTTATATCGATTGTGACACGTGAAAGAACCAAAGTTATTTCCTAGCAAAACTGTCTCCCTCAAATCCTGAAATAACTTGAGCAGTGGAAGAGAATATTAATTTGACCGTTTCGTTTTTGCATTTAACTTAGACATCCTTACGGTGGGTGGGACAGTTGGTAGGCCAATATTTTGAGTGTGTGTAGTATAGAAACCTTTTCCTTATAACAATATGGCAATGAGCAGGATACTGCTTATGTCTTGCATCATCTACATTTGGGTATGGAAGGAGCAGTACTGTGAGGCAAAATAGTTTAAACTACTGTAAATCATGTATTAAACGCCCATGGATTTACGTAGCCAATTTTGTCAAAAAAATGGGAGTGGGCTTTAAAAAAGAACATGACCCATTTTCTTCCCGTACTTCTATCCAGAGATGGCGTTTTCTCCATCACAAAAAAGCCGGCGATTGTGTGATCATTCAAATACGTCATATGGTTTCAATCTAGCATTAACGCAATGTGTTTGTTTTCTTTTATTCATTAATTTTAACAGAATTCGCAGTTGAAACTAATTTTGTCTAATATTAACTCACAGTTAAAACTGATTTCTAACCACACAAACCTTCAAAACTACAGGCTTGGGTGCGATAGCACCCTGCAACGGCCATAGATCGCTCATCTGCCTTCCAAGAGTGAGTGACCGCTCATCTTTTCTTCAAGAGTGAGTGATTCACACGCCCTGGCGTAACCTCCCCGTACATGCATCTCGTTGGATAAAACGTTAGTTTTCATAAATGTATGAAGTTTTAGTTAATTTTGCTGTAGAAAAGTGATAATATAACCCTTTACTGCCCAATGGCCTATACAATGGACGGCTACTGAACGGCAAAAAACTAAGTCCCAACACGCAACGCGAGCAACAACAGCCCAGTGGTCAGTGTCCTCGTCTTCAAACTAAGTGAATGCCAGTTCGAATCCCGCAACCGACCCAACTTACAAAAAATGTATCCAGTTTGACAGGGCATTAAAGAGTTAAAGGGATATCAAGTTGATATTGTTAAACGTATGAAACTTTTTAATTAATTTTGAAGCAGAAAAATGACAATTTAAGGGGTGGGCATTTAACACACGATTATGGTACCATGGGTATTTCACAGGGTGAGAAATGTAAGTCGGCTATCATTAAATATTCCAATAGGAAGTGAGCCATGGCTCATCCAACAATGGTGACGGAATTGAACCTGGTGCCCCTTTCAAGGTCAATTCAATTTTAATTTAATACCAGAATGAACTCGATAGTGGTCCCCATTATGAACTGAAACATTAAGTGCGGTTGTTATAATTTTGATGTTACAGGAAACGAAGGAAGGAAGAAGAAATGAATGAAGTGGCTGAGACACTTCTCAAGACAAGTATGGCATCCGAAATGAAAGAGAGAGACCACAAAATGCAGAGGGATTCAGAGGCACTCGAAGCATTTCAGTCTTGGTTCAACAATAAAGAATACCAACGACACCACACCACACCATATTCTAGGAGGCGTAGGTGGGACTATCGTCCACCATGGTTACCTGCCGGTCGTGCTGGATGTGTCTCTTGCGATTCGGCGTGTGTTCATATTTGACAGCGTGAGACTTTTATTAATCCGTCAAGAATGAGAGACGATGCTCGTGCAAAAAGGGAAAAGAAAATGCTCCCAAGAACTGACTTTCTCAGTGACGTAAGAGGCACTACAGGCTTGGTCCTGAGACCTAGAAGACCTGACATTTAGTTAAAACTAAGCCCTAAAATAATGCAAGAGAAAGCAAACGCTTTGGAGGTGGGTGCACTCCAATGCACCTTTGCTTTCAGAGACGTTTGCAGCCAAATGCAGCCACTGTAACATTGTTTCAAACAAGCAGCTTTTCTGTTAGCCAGAACGAAAATTTCCAACCGATTTCAGTAAAGATTACTAAAATAAATAACATTTTCTACAAATGATTTTCTATGCCTTAATGTTGCCAGGCCTGGACAAAACAAAATAAAGCCCGAATGCTATCCCTTAAGCAGTCAAGGACTGGCCAACTCTGGTGCAGAGTGGAATATAAGGTGCCATACTAAACTACAGCAATTAAAACAGTAAAAAAATGAGAAAGAATTGTCTCGGGTAATTAATCTTGCATTTGGAAATTATTAGTAATTGGTAAGCTGTAATTGGTTGACCATATTCCTTTACAAAAACGATATAGTTGGACAGGTTTAAAAATGTCACATCGCTTACTTTGAAAATTACCATGTTTACATCTTGTACGCTTAGATTTCACAGGAAAGTATATTCACCATTCCAATATCTTTGCAAATTTTTGACAGTCTGGTTTTTCTGAAGTTGGAGTGCTCAGAACAACTGTCTTCGTCAGGCTACCACATTACCGCTCACTTCATCGTGATCGTTCTACCGTATCAGGATACCACATCATGAAGTGAGCGGTGATGTGGTAGCCTGATGAAGACAGTCGTTCTGAGCCCATCCAACTCCAGAAAAACCAGACTGTCGAAAATTTGCAAGGTTATTGGAACGGTGAATATCCTTTCCTTCTAATCTAAGCGTACAAGACATAAGTTGGACGGGTCTCTCTCAGCTGCGATGAATCGACCAAGTCCAATGTCCACTCATTGAACATGTTGAAAAACACCTCTCTCTTTGAGGTATTGTCATGATGTAAATGAAGGTAACAATTTTCACCCAGTTTGGATTCCATATCCTCAATATTTCATATTCAGTTGGAATACTTAGTGGGAAGAGAAGAAAGCATGAAGGCAACAGGATGATTGGTAAAGATGAAGTGTCCACTCCACACACCTGAAGAGGGAGACTTTCACTTCACAAGGTACGTAGACAATTCATTCTTGCCAATCACGCTGTCATCTTCAATTTTGTCTCATCTTAGGTGCTGAAAGCAGGCAAGTGTTTCGTGCTTGGTGGCTTTCCTGCAGCACACACACTTTAGTTCCAGCCAAACTTTGGGGGCAAATTTTGCAGGTGGCAGAAAAGCCTGCAAAGTAAATGATGCTTGAACAGGGGAACATAGCTCTGCAGTTTTAAGTTGACTTGTCACCGATCTACGGCAGTTTCACCCGAGAGCATTTTCCCATCGGAGAATCCCCTTTCCTGTAAGTGGAAGCGGAGTTACAAAAACTGCAGAAACTTTCTGTGATGCAATGTACACGGCCCCACGCCATGGGTATCTCTTCACTAGCAGCCACAAAACCAAATGGTGAAGTTTCGATATGTTGATATGAGAAGCCCGAACAAAGCTATCATTTGTAAAAGATATTTTATGCCCACATCGTGAGATGGGGAAGTCGACTGAGCTACAAAAAGTTTCTATAAGTCGATTTAAGTGTGCGTGCTGACTGCTGTGAAAAACCAACAGCCTACATTGTGTTATGCAGTTGAACTTTAAATTTCAACAATGAAACCAAAAAATAGCAACCACGACAGTGCAACCAATGAGTCAGACCACCTCAACAATTCGACAACCAAGTTTTCATCAACAAGATCGTGTGGTTGGAATGGAAGTTATGGCTACACACAGCAAATGTATGTACTTTAACTGCTAGCACTTTACTACGGAAGCAAAATAAGTACAAGACCACCCCATGAAAATTTATTTTCTAGAATTTGAAAATATTCATTATGTGTAATTTATAGCATTCCTCTCCTCCAGTGTTAAAGATTAAATAGCCTAGCTGCCAGCTTGTAACCCAGTGCACATGCGCGAACCCCTCCATCTAACGTGTCGGACAGTGAGCGGCGACATCATTTCTCGTCTAGCTCTCGTCTCGGCAAGATGGCCTCCTTACAACTTCAAGAAAACAACTCACAGTGACATTTTACCACCATGCTCCAGACAAAGGGGGTTTCCAAAGGCCAACCGCCTTCTCTACCAGGTTGTCTCCGTTCCTGTTTCCAGCCGTCCATTTTCATCAACTGGCCCTTCTGCGGCCCCTACCGCTTGTCACCACACATCCGTGTGTCGTTGGTGGAGCCACCTCGCCTTGCGACACAGCTCGCTGTCGCCCCTCAGTCTCCGGTGGCGCCTCCTACGTCACCATCTCCACCACTTCAGTGTGGACAGTGCCCTCTCGCGGCTTCGGATCAGCGGACGCCGTAAGGGGATCTCCATCGGCCAAGAGAGGCCTATGCCCGCTTAAAACTCCAAGTGAAGGCTAAGAAAAACCGCGACAAGCTTCGCTCATCCTACTGCTCTCCTCTTGGACTTGTCATCTTGTTCCTCACGGAGGTCTCCAGCGAGTCTTCGTGCTTCCTACAGGGAGGAACCCTGGTCTCGCAAATAGGTTCATCGTCCCATGGACAACCCCATTCACTCGTTTCACTATAACTCTCGTTCACCGACAATGATGTTGTCGACACCCAGGGACCTTTTACTATCTACCGGGTCGGCTCAGTTGAACGCATCTTTTTTCTGCTTCGAGTTACTTATAATGAAAACGTAAATTCACGAAGGTGATGTTTAGGCCATGCAAAGTAAAAAAAATGGTTCTCACGCCCTCCCACATCGATTTTTTTGTAAGAAATAAAAATAATTGACGCGGCATTAGTGACTTTTCCAAAGTTGACATTAGGTTGATCACTACTGTTGTGTCAATACTAGATAATCTGCCGCAACAATTAAAAAGATTCGTACCAAATTACTTTTTGGGGATTTCTGAAATCTGATCTGCGCTTGCTTCGAATAAAAATTTCCGAAAAATAGCATTTTAAATGCTGTGTTGAAGCAATCAGGCCATTTTAATAATGTGAGGAGTCAACCTTCCTCTTGAAGTAATATCTTTTGCTTCAATGAGAAATAACAGCTTTAACCACTATTTGGATGGATTGGTTTCAGAAGACGAACGTGTCGTTACATCACGCGTGCTGGCGTTTGTTTTAGTTCTACAGAAACTACAAAAACTGTAATTCAGGATGATGTAAGTATCGGCGCAAACCAAATGTGGGACAAACTTTACAGTATTGGGGAATTTTAGCCAGATTTAGGTAAGTCAACCATTTGGAAACGTCAAACACACCTATTGATAGTCACGCCTTGTTCGTCCAATAAAAAACTTCAGTATAAAAACCTTCAGTATTTTTTACCATAAAATGTGTTAAAAAATAAAAATAAAAAGCCTCATCCTTTGTCAGTTTTCAACTTTCTGTGCCCGAGAACCATTTTTTTAACTTTGCATGGCCTTATCATTAATACTTAAATTATACCTGGTTAGTGTCGGTTATACCGTAAGTAATACCTGCCTAGTGCTAGCTATACCTCCTACCTATCTTTACCTAATAACCCACTTTCACTGCTTGGATGGGATTCTAACTCACAACCTTCAGATTAATAGGCTGACACTCCAACCGTTAGGCTATACTGACTTGTTGAAATACACCAGTTTTAAAACATATAATACAATAACGTGACGCAATATTTAGTTTGTTACCGATTGTGACGGGGTATCGACAATACCTTCCATCCCGCCGGACGCTCACCCTTTTCTTTGCTGCCGTGCCAAGAAAGAATGTGCTAGGTCCCATTCATTGCTACCTTGCAAAAAGAACTTGCTACAGGGCATCGACAAAAATACGCTTCACGTCACTTCCTCCTCTTCCAACTAACAATACTCCGACGTCACTTCCTCCTTGCTAGTTCCGTATTCCTGCTTTCAGTATGTAGATATGGTACACAATTTAACTTGTTAGCACGAAATTTTTTAGGGGGATGGTCTTATTTTTGGGTGTGGTTTACCTGTGAGCGCGGCTTATAGAGACACGGCAAGTGTCAATGGTTCGTTTTGAGAAATTAATTGCTCTTGCTTCACACATCAATCAGAGTGTCGGCTGGTGTCACCACTCACAGAGCTTACGATTCTGTTTTTTTTTTTTAAATCTAATAGGCATCAATTTAATAGATACAAATCGCTGTAAATAACATGAAGGTAAATTGGAAATCATTGAGCCTTATGATTGTATTAGATGTCGGTGAGTTATCTTTATGCCAATGAACAAATGGCTATATCGGTAAAGGCGGTATGGTAGTGCATAAAGGTGGCTTATTTCTATTGTGTGGATGTTTGCTGATGGCTTTTGTCCAAGCAGTCCGATACATGCCTTAAAAGAATAGCAAAAGTTGATGTTAAATAAAATATCTTCAATAAACTTTTTTTTTGGCTTTACCATCTTCATTTACCCTAACTTTACGCATAAAGTATCTCATCAATACTCCGCATCGTACTTTCACAATGCTCTATGTGAACTCTTTCACAGTGCCAGCTTGTGCATGATGTCACCCAGCAAGGGCAAGCATTGCCGTGGGAACAGAGGGGTTCGTAGTGTTACCCCAAAGAATCTGCTGCTTTCATGATGATATGGGTTAAAACGTTTGGATGTCTAAGCGCGCCAACTGAAATATGTGTGGGGTATTCAGTGGATTACCTCCCAATCGCCACATTTTAGAAAGAAGTTAGACTTAGGCCGGGAAAAAAAATAAGTTTGGTTCTCGGGCATTTCGAAGGTCGAAAAAGGACCAGGCCACCCGGCTTTTTATTTTATTATTTATTTTCAAAATGCTATGAAAATGCTCCACATTTTTCTTTAGCCTTTTAAGCAGTATGAATGTATATATATGTCCAAAAAAAGTCATCGTAAACACTGTAACGACGTATATATACGTCGAAGTTTTGAAGGTAAACTATGGGTCGAAAAACGCAATTTTCCGCCAAAATATCGAAATGCGAAACGCTGAAATTCCTGACATGATGTGCATCGATTTCTGTAAAAAAAAAAAAAAACGTAGTTACCAATATCTACAATTTTATTAAAAGCACTTTAGTGTAGACTCACTAAAAACTGCAAATATGCCGTTCTCATTCTTTTTTCCTAAGTTAAAAAGCAGAAAATTGGTCATTTTTGATCAGTGGTAGCGGTCGAATTATTTGACTGGGCGCTGCCATCTTGTATTAGTTGGAAAGCTGGAATTCCCCTGAATCTAGGCCTCTCAACATATGTTCTCGATGGCCATTTGGCATTGACCAATCAGGCGAATTGTAGTAGGCCGTTTCTGGCCGTTTCAGGCTAACTTTCCAAAGCATTTGAAAATCGCGTTCCATTATTGGCTGGTTGGCATCACGTGACCGATTTTGCGTGCTCTCATTGGCTGATGCGCGATTTCAACAGGGACGCCGCCGATCGCTTCGGATTTCACGTGAGCGCTTGACAAGTGTTTTAGTTCGTCATTGCAAATCACAAGAAAGATACTGTTTCACAGCATTAAAAAATTAAATCAGCAGTCACGATGCAAAACTAAAATGGAAAAGGTGCCTATAAACCTTCACACTATTGCTTATCAGGTGGGAGCAACGATTTTTAGCCGAACTAACGCCGACTTTCGGACGCGTTTTTGTCAACACGGAGATTTTCGATTTTCATTACCGCCCGTAATTAAAAAAACAACAACGGTTATCCGAAACTATTAAAGCCATTTGTCCGCTTTTTTCCGTGCATTTTAATGAATATCTGTTGCGTGCGTGTGTTTGACATAATTGTGTCCAATAATTTTTGCAAGAATAAATATTTCGTTAGTGCCTCACTCCACGGGTAACAACGTAAGACGAATGAAATAAAAAGCGATTCACCCGCATGATTTTTGGGGACCCGCCCGCGCCCGAGAACCGAACAATTTTTTTTTCCCGGCCTTACAGTTAGTCTTATAAATTCTTTCTAAAAGGTGGTGATTGGGAGGTAATCCGCTGAATATCCAACACATATTTCGTTGGTGCACAGACATCCAAACATTTCACCCATATCATTATGAAAGCAGTAGATTCGGTAGGGTAATACCACGGACCCCTCTTCCCATGGCAATGCTTGCTCTCGCTGGGTGACGTCATGCCCAAGTAGCATTATTTTTGTTACCCTAGTCTGTGAGGCGGACCTTAGTGCACCCAAGCACTACACGATGCTGTTATGCAGCAGGAAGGAATGTCCCTTCATAGTGAGAAAGAATTTATTGCAAAAAAATTGTCAGATCCCTTCGTGAGATTAGCACCATCCGAAAGCTCTTGAAAAATGGTTGCAATGATGTACTGGGACATAAAAATCAATCTGGGTATTTGGCCAATACAGCAAGCCAAACTGGCGTATCGAACAGCCAAAGGGTATGGAATTGCCTTTAAAATTTGTCACATAAAATTTATCCCTCATACCACTTTTCTAATTACAAAATATATCTGAGGTTAGTCAAATTTACACACTCCTAACATAAATCCACACTCTTAGCATTTGAAATATACAATCTTAGCATATCGATAATTTATCAAGGTATCTTAATTATTAAACTACAGTGTCCAACTAATAGTATCAAAATAACAGCAAATCACACTTTTAGAACCATTTTTTAAAAAGGTTGGTTCAACAGTTTGAAATTACATATTAAATTTCAGGTACACTTTGATTACAATATCACTGATACAAAAAACATTCACAATTTTTCTTTGTAGATCGTTTATCTAGTTATTTCCAACATCGACGGCTTAGTAACAAGTAAATTCCAAATCACTGGTTGTATTGCACTAAGAGAATAGACAATTTCTATGAAATGGTAACCATGAAAAAGTCAAGAGGTTGCTGACATCTAAATTTAGAATCAATGTACAACGTTGAATATGGTGTAATGTAATGCCATTTGTTTTTGTACGATTGACTAATTCTCGTCCTTGGTCACGAGACAATTAGGGAAAGTGAAATGATCAAATGCCTAATCAAAATTTTGCGTATTAAAAAGAAACATAGCAATTGTTCAGATGCTCGAACAATATGACAGACAATGGACCAACAAGTTACAGATCGTAAACATCCCATAAAATCAAGTTACCCTTAAATATCTCGTGTAGGTACATCTTTTTGATTGGTAGTGTACACAAACAAAATACAAATTTTAAAAAACCATAAAATTACAGATGCAGTGTTGATAGTTGTTCCACGACCTTAAATTGTTCAACAACGAGTAAAAGAAAGAGTACTAATAGTAAAGGGGGAAGGCCCCAATAGTTTCTAAACATTGTCAGAAAACTGAAACTGTCAAATGAAAACCAAGCAGCGAGTAGGCCTACAAATTCAGCAAGTGCGACATTAAACAAATTTTAAGTAAACCGTACCACAAGTCCGTGAGACCTCTGTGAGCCGAGCTATTCAAAAAAAACCCTGCGACAGCATTTTCAACAGTCAAAATGGATCGCTTCAGAACTAAATCTGAGAAAATGGAAGGTTGAGTTATGTTTACATGAAAAAGTAAAGGCCGTAACAAAATCAATGTTGCCAAGAAGTGAATTTACAATTAACTATATATGTAGAAACCCTAGCTGCTTACGATGCCAAAACTACCAACTAGCAACGACAAATGAATTGACCGACCCAAAAAGGCTTTGGACAACACAATCCAACACGTATAGTAGATAATATCAATCATGAACATATGAGAACAAGTATACCGTCAACAGGTGTGACGATGAGTCACACTGTTGATGATGCATTACTCTTCCCTAGTTGTATGTAGAGTGCTGAGTGTGGTGCACCTTGCAGGGAATGAGATCAGACACTGGAGACAGGTCGGACAAAGCGAAGAGGCTTGGCATTAGTTTGAGCGTGAGGAGAAGGTGATTCGTAGACCAGTCAGGCTTGTCAGTAAGTGCCATATCATGTAATTGTGTAAAGCCAGAAAGCCTGAATAAATGAACTTCAGCATGTCGAAGCAATATTCCTTAATGAGTGCCAGAGTGGAGAACAGTAAGGTAACAATGCCGTTACAATTGGCGCCCGAAGACAGCGGACCGAACCGGGAAGACGAAGGTGTTACAGGTGGCCACGATGCCAGTGGCATAATGGCGGTGACTTGGCAACACGCCTGCCTCCAATACAAAGCAGCTAGAAGATAGCGACAGTTGGATAGACGAAATGGACATGGTAACACTGTCGTCGACTCAAGCAGCAAAGGACACAACGGGACACGGAGGTGCCCCAGCACCGGACTCGACCGGCGACAATCTCGACAACGACGACGTCACCGAAGAAGCCGACCACCGTGGGCCGATAGCGGCACAGCAACCCGATGTTCCGAAACCTTGCTCCGTGGGTCTCGCAGTGGTGCAAGCGTCTGAAAGGGTGATATGGCTATGGAAGATACTCTTCGACCATTTACTGATGTTGTCATTCTGTGGTCCCACGATGGGCAATCCAACTGATGGCGTTCCCATCATGGAAATTCCCCTTTGGCTGTGTCCGTCAATCAGGTTCGACAGGACAGACACGTCGGACGGCCTGGACGGCCCTGCGACCGACGCGCTCACCGCCGATTCGAGCTCTCGGCCAGCCGCAGCGACAAGCAGGCAGGGGCGCGGCGAGGAGAGCGCCCGGTGATTGTCGCCCTTTTCTGCTCGAGACAGCCATACTGACGCCGGCAGTAGCAAACATCTTTAACATCATGCAAGAGGAGGGCTGGCTAGCCCCTGCGGGATTTTCACTATCTGTGGCGTACTCCCTTCTAAGAGTATGTTCAAGAGAAGTAATCTTCTACGTGTTTAATATGCCACCACCCTGCCATTCAATGACGTCGGAGTTCGTAGCTGTTGTCGACATGCACGTTGACGTCTCGTTGGCGCCGCTGACAAACACACCGAGGACATCGGCCTTAAAAGATCCAGGCCTGACCAACATTCCTTATTCTCCGGACGGAACGGCGTTGATGTTTTGGAACGTGTACCAAAGAGTGTAGTGATTAGAGTGCCGTTGGTGGAGTTTAAGTAAGCGCAGCGAACGAGCATAATGTGCGAAACCGTGTGCGCCATAATATTAGTATATGTATAGACCCATGTTACCCGGACATAAGAGTTTCTTTTGTTTTTTTCTATCTCTTCTTGTTTGATTGTTTCCGTCCTAATTTTCTCCTTCTTTTGGATGTATGTGTAGGTGCACTTACCAATTTTCACGCCCATACAATCATTTCGACAGTTAAGCACAGCAGAACAGTATATATATCAACGATAAGTTGTAATCACTACCACTCTTTTGATCTCAAGGAGAAAATGATTAGGGAGAAAGGCTAAGAGGAAAGGACGTATCTACACATAGGTTTTTTATGGCCAAATATCAACTATTTACTAAATTCAGGAAGTATCGACTCAATGAAATAAAAAAATAACAAAAGCAATATAGAATGAATCTATGGAAGTGTGTGACAAATACACAAAAAATGTCAAATTTAAACAAAAATGTGGCCTGGATCCCTGACTTGGAGAAATAATCAATTACGAATTTGCCAAGGGTGACACCGATTCACACACACCACACCAAACAGATATTCTGCTTACAAAATACCCTCTTTATTTGCACTTTATAGTGTCATTAGGGCCACTCAAGTATTACGCCATCAAGAAGGGGGGGGGGGGGGTTACCCGTTGATGATGTAAGTACCGCTACCCCAGTAAACCAAGATTTTAGAGGGTGGAAAAAATGCAAAAAAAAAAAGCTCTCAGAAAACTGTGGATATGCAGGGAAAACACCTCTTCTTGGAG